>PVKP010011795.1:0-60333 GCA_004027715.1 Plecturocebus donacophilus | reverse complement strand
CTACAGACGTGTACCACCACACCCGCCTAATTTTTCTGTATTTTTTTTAGTAGAGACGGTGTTTCACCATATTGGCCATGCTGGTCTCAATCTCCTCACCTTGTGATCCACCTACTTTGGCCTCCCAAAGTGCTGGAATTACAGACGTGAGCCACTGCACCCGACCTTCTTAATAATCTAGAAACTTCCCTAACTGTTGATTTTGAGTTAAATTGTTTTAGTGAAGGATAGTTTGGAATCTATAAAGGCAACTCTACCTGAGAATGTTCATAAAGTGTGTATGTATGTATTTATTTGAGACAGAGTTTCAATGGTGTTATCTCAGCTCGCCACAACTTCCACCTCCCAAGTTCAAGCAGTTCTCCTGCCAAGTAGCTGGGACTACAGGCATGCACCACCATGCCCGGCTAATTTTGTATTTTTAGTAGAGATGAAGTTTCTCCATGTTAGGCTCGTCTCCAACTCCTGAGCTCAGGTGATCCGCTCCCCTGGCCTATAAAGTATTTATTTGTAATACAGATCAGTTACTAAACTTTACTAGCAGTTTGTATTATGTAATATTTAAAATTAAGAAATATATTATTAAAGCCAGCAAGATAATGACTATAAGCCCTGAGTAATTTGGCTAATCAAAATAAATTAAAAAATCCTGGCAGACTGTGGTCTACTTTTGATCACCCATAGCATTGGAGAGGGCCATGATTTTGATAGTACAGGCCCTGGTTAAATGTTCCCCTTATCCCTACTAGTTATTACTACTTCAGAACAAGAGGAAGAATAAGCCAGTTATAGACGGTGGAAAAAACAGCAAGAGAAGAGTTGCCACCACATAGAAAAAAATAGTGGGACTGAAGAATGAAATTTCCAAACTTCTGGGACTGGCATAGACAACTAATTGGACTGGTTTCTAGGCAGGAAGAGCTAGTTGAATGAGTATCTGGCATTGAGTTTTTTTGTTTTTTTTTTAAAGTGAAGAGAGGCCTAAAAAGTCTATTGTATTCAAGTTGTTATGAGAGATCAAAGAGGCTGAAGAGCCTCAAGGTATCTTAGTGCTTCCAAGTTCTCAAGCTGATGAATAAGAGTGTCTACCAAAGCCCCACTGTTTTAATTGGGAAGTTCAAGTTAATCAGCCAATTCCAACTGTTTTTCACCAATTATAATCAAAGAACATCTTTTTAAAGAAAGAAAACTGCTGATTACCAATAAAGGGGTATAAATACTGATCCAAAAATTATCGTTTTGTAGCCAAAATCAGACATTTGATTAAGCTTATTCATATTCACAAACATGATGTGTAATAGTCATTTGATATTTATGACTGCTCCCCCTGCCAAAATTATGTTACTTATAACCCAGCACAGTTAATTTATCTTTAAATTCCTGAATTTCGCAAAAGCCTCTTAAAAGAAGCTATGAACAAGAAGTGACATTTTCTGTTTTAAGAGGAATTGAGGCTTGAAAGCCATTCTAAAATTAAAATTAATAAAGACAAAAAATAATTTTGAAAGCAAATACTGCAAAACTTTAGACATTAAAATTGGCACTAGCTAGTATATGAAAACATGTCTACAAATACATGGGAAGTAATAGTACAGATTCCAGATATGAGCAGCTTATTGCAGGTATATACTTATATATTTTCCAGATACAAGTATACTTATATATTCCAGATATTAAGTATTTATTTTACTTGGAAATTAAAGTACCTTTTAATTATATCCTGTTGTGGCTGAGGACTCTTTCTGGGGAGAATAGGTCCTACATTTGTGATGAAAAATTCAAAATAGACTTTTGCTGATGAAAT
This sequence comes from Plecturocebus donacophilus, assembly GCA_004027715.1. Lineage (NCBI taxonomy): Eukaryota > Metazoa > Chordata > Mammalia > Primates > Pitheciidae > Plecturocebus > Plecturocebus donacophilus. Next base: position 58,529 of record PVKP010011795.1, on the reverse strand, counting down.
ATAAACAACACTTTTTTAAATTTTTGAACTGTCCCTTGACTCAGGAATCAGCCTGAAACATGGTTGTGTAGAAATACTGAAGGAATAAAACAAAGGATTAAAGTCTCTAAAACAGACTTTTCCTTTTAGCCAGTCCTGAAACATATATCTCAAATACTGTATAATCTGTCCTTCCTTATGAAGACGTTGAAGTTTAGGCCATGAAATTCAGAACTTAAAAAAAAAAGTTGGTGGAAATGGTTTTTATATACTTTATACCCATTTTTCACAGATTCCCTTTTTGAATTTACCTATTTGCTAAAATGTATTTGTAACCCCATAATATAGCACTTTTCATAGTCATTCATAGTATGCACAGAGCATCCATATATTTGAGTGCCCAACATAACATGTTCCGAGCTGACGTCGAAAAGGTGACACCATTGTTTCAACTCTCATACCACAAATGAGTGTCCTTTTAACAGTATTTAGCGCCACGTTTTTCACATTTTTTATTTTTTTTTTTCGGTGATTTTACTGTTTAAAATGACCCCTAAGCTTAGTAACAAAGTGCTATTTGGTATTCTGAGTATGAGAAGACCTTACAGAAAAAAAAATACGAGTTTCAGATAGCTTTATTCAGGCATGAGTTACAATGCTATTGGCCATTCAATGTTAGTATATTAATATAAATAAGATGTCTTCAAACAGAAACAATGTAAAACAATGTTACATGTTGATTGATTTTGTTGAGAGGTTCCCAGGAACCTCTATTTTACCTGGGAGCAGTGGTTAAGCATTCACCAGTGGCCGCAAGGACTTTACCATAGGTAACAAGAATTATCTGTAACTTTTCAAACATTTTTATCGGGATATAATTCAGATAAAAAGTTCACCCATTTGGAGTGTACACATCAGTGACTTTTTAATACAAGTCGAGTATCCCTGATCTGAAATGCTTGGGACCAGAAGTGTTTTGAATTTCAGATTTGGAGATATTTGCATTACGAGTTTAACATCCCTAATCCAAAAATCTGAAATGCTCTAGTGAGCATTTCCTTTCAGTGCCATGTCGGTGCTCAAAAAGTTTCAGATTGAGGAGCATTTTAGATTTCAGATTTTCGGATTAGCAATATTCAACCTGTATATTCAGAATTGTGCAACCATCACCACAATTTAAATTTAGAACATTTTATCACCCCAAAAAACCCCTATACCTATTCATGGTCAACTTCACACCTACTTCCCCAGCACTAAGCAACCACTAATCTGCTTTCTGTCTCTAAATGTCCCTATGAATTATCACTTACTGCCTTTTGTCTGGCATCTTCAACTTAACATGTCTCCAGGGCTCAACCACAGTAGATCATGTACTTCATTCCTTTTTATAATTGAACAATATTCTTTCGTATTATTATTTGGTAGGCATTTGGTTTTTTTGTTTTGTTTTTTGCCATTATGAATGCATCTATACCCTTTCAAGTACAGGTTTTGTGTGCAAATGTTTTTATTTCTCTTAGACTTACACCTAGGACTAGAATTACTGAGTCGTGCTGTTGAGCTTTTTGAGGAACTACCAAACTTTTTTTTTCTTTTTTTGAGACAAAGTCTTGCTCTTATCCCCCAGGCGGGAGTGCAATGGCGTGATCTTGACTCTCTGTAATCTCCGCCTCTGAGCCTCAAACAGTTCTGCCCCAGCCTCCTAAGTAGCTGGGATTACAGGTGCCTGCCACCACACCTAGCTAATGTTTGTATTTTTTGTAGAGATGGGGTTTCACCATGTTGGCCAAGCTGGCCTCAAACTCCTGACCTCAGTTCATCCACCTACCTCAGCCTCCCAAAGTGCTGGGATTACATGCGTGAGCCACTGCGCACAGCTAAGAATCTCGTGCTCTACCAACTGAGCAAGCCAGGCTTGCTTCAAACTTTTCCAAAGTGACTACACCATTTTGTATTCCCACCAGCAATGTATCATCAGGGCTCTAACTTATGCACGCCCTAGAGTTTCTTGATCACTCATGAAGAGAAGACTCATTATTTTACAGTCTTATCATCTGGGACCATTTAGATGTAATAAAGCTCTTTGCCCTCCCCGCAAAAGGTTGTTAGACTGCAACTGCAATTCTTTGAAAAGTGTTTTTAATTCTCTCAATTTGCCTCTTCTGCTTTCTCTCACTTTATTGGATTTTAACTCATTTTCCTGTTCCCAAGCTTCAGTCATGAAAAAATCCATAATGTCCTCACATCTGGTAGAGGTCACATTGTAATGGGAGTGGCAACCACTGAACCACTGAAAGCACAAATACACAATTACATAAAAAGCAATGAAGAAAAGTTACTAGGAGAGAATTACAAAGGAGGCAAAGATGAGCTTAGAGATGTCTAAGGGTGTAACATTTAAACAGGCCTAAAAGATGAACAGAAGCCATCAGGGAAAGAGTAAATTGAAATGCCTTCCAGTCAGGGAAGAGTCTGTGCAGTGACCCCGACTTAGGAAAAAGTCTAGCACTTCCACATACCTGAAAGAAGGGCAACATGCCTGGAACTCTAGTGAGCCAGGGGAAAGAGTAGGAAAATGAGATTGAAAAGGTGAGCAAAGAGGATATAGTTCATGCCATCTTGAGAATTTAGTTGTATTCTAAGTTATTACTTTTAGAGTAAAATGAGAAAGGAAAAAACCCTTAAGCAGGGGAGTGACAGAATCCAATAAGATCAACTCTAAAGGTCTTGAACAATCAGCAGATAATCAATTGTGCCTGTGGAAAAACAAAGTGCTTTATCTCATGCTTTCATTAATGACCGATAGGAGCTACTAGTATGCAACTTGCTTTGCTTTTCATTTTTGTGGGTACACAATAGGCGTATATATTTATGGGTTACATGAGATATTTTGATACAGGCATGCAGTTTCATCAGGGTAAGTGGGGTATCCATCACCTTAAGCATTTACCCTTTGTGTTACAAATAACCCAATTACACTCTTTTAGTTATTTTTAAGTGAACAATTATTTTTTACTCTAGTCCCCCTGCTGTGCTAGCAAATACTAGGTCTTTCTAATTTTTTGTACCCATTAACCTTCCCCAGTTTCCGCAGCACCATCTTCCCACTACCCTTCCCAGCTATAATTTGCTTTTTAAAACTATTCATCAGCTTGCTTTGAGAACAAAAAAAAAACAAACCTAAGCATAAATGTTAAATTTTTTGAGGCCCCGATGTTGATGTGAATATGCTCAAAGGATCTTTATTCACTAGTTATGTTAACTAATGATAAGTGTTAACTAATGATCACACCATACTTGGGCATTCATTCCATCCCCATCTTTGAGCTGAATCCAATCTCAATGCTAGCCCCAATGAAAGACCATGGAGCTCCACCCTTGGAACAATTTGACTTATCTAAGACACTCCTTCTGTCCCCATCCCCGCTATAACTAATACAAAGTGTTCTTGGGGCTGGTTTTACCTCCTCCTGCATTCAGACTTTTGACCTAAATCCCTGATTCCTGTTGCCTGATCTCCCAAATCATGAATTCCCATGTCCCCATGTAGACTAATGCCCAGCCTGACTAACTCATCTTCTTTAAGTCCATATCTCTTCATTTGAGCCCAACAATATAGGATTCTGTTCTTCCGCCTGTGAAATGAAATCTGCTTGGCTGGGTGCAGTGGCTCAGGCCTGTAATTCCAGCACTTTGGGAGGCCAAGGCAGGTGGATCACCTGAGATCAGCCTGGCCAACATGGCAAAACCCCGTCTCACTAAAAAATACAAAAAATTAGCTGGGCATGGTGGTGGGCGCCTGTAATCCCAAGTACTTGGGAGGTTGGGGCAGGAGAATCGCTTGAATCTGGGAGGCAGAGGTTGCAATGAGCCGTGGTCGTGCCACTGCACTCCAGCCTGGGCAATGAGTGAGACTCCATCTCAAAATTAAAATAAAGAGAAATCTTGTCGAGCTCTGCCCCTTGCCTATCCACTCCATCAATCTTACCCTGTACAGGCACAACCCAGAGGCCAGTCCAGCCTCTTCCAATCTAGTTTCTATTGCTGCATTAAAAAACACCCTTAAACCTAATAGTTTAAAACAAGCTATCCAACCTGTGACCCAGGATAGCTTTGAATGCAGCCCAACATAAATTCATAGTTTCTTAAAACATAAGATTTTTTTTGCGGTTTTTTTTTTTAGCTCCTTAACTATTGTTAGTTAGACTGAGAAAGGAGACCCCTTCCTCTTAAGTGTCCAAGACCACTTCCCCTTAGCCTTCTACATTGCATTTCAAAAGGAGAAGTGAAAGCTAAAAATAGAAGGCACAAGGTCAATGGAGGAGACAAAACCGGTGCCACTAGCTGGACCTGGAGGTTAAAGATTAAACCCCCAACCCTAGTTCCTATCCTATCTATAGATGGCAGGCATGGTATGGAGGAATCTTCCCCGGAAGGCATCGTTTTGCTTAATCATGATTAGACCCCCACCTAAGCACATACCCCTCACTTACCTCATCGATCACTACCCTCTCAAATGTACCCTCTAAGACTGTGAGCCTTTAAAAGAGGCCAGGATTTTCTAGTTGGGGAGCTCATTTCTTGAGACGCAAGTCTGCCGAGACTCCCAGCCCAATAAAAAGCCACTTCCTTCACAAACCTGGTGTCTGAGAGGTTTTGTCTGTGGCGTGACCTGCTACCCCAGACTATTTTATGTATTAGACGTGTTTTATGTGTGCTCTAAGACAGTTCTTCCCATGTGACCCAGGGAAGCCAAAAGATTGCACATCCCTGGTTTAAAACATCCAGCGGGCATTGGCTCACACCTGTAATCCCAGCACTTTGGGAGGCTGAGGTGAGAGGATTGCTTGAGCCCAGGAATTCAAAACTAGCCTGGGCAACATAGTGAGACCCCGCCTGTACAAAAAATAAAACGTTACCTGGTTGTGGTGTTGCACACCTGTAGTTCCAGCTACTCAGAGGCTGAGACGGGAAGATCACTTGAGCCCAGGAGGTTGAGGCTGCAGTGAGCCATGAGCACACCACTGCACTCCAGACTGTGTGACACAATGAGACCCTGTTTCAAAAATTAAAAAAAAAAAAAGGGAGAGAGAGAAAACAATTATTTATGTGACTTACAAATCTAATTTGGGCAGGGCTCAAATTAGAGGAGCCCTTATCTGTGATCTACAAGATATTGGCCGGAGTAGCTCAGCTGGGGGCTGGCATATGCCCGTCCAAGATGGATTACTCACACAGCTGGCAAACTGACACTGGCTGTCACTTCCTTTTCATTAAGCAGCTTGGGCTTCCTCACAGCATGGTGACTGGGTTCCAAAAGTAAGCATCCTAAGAGGCTGAAAGTGAAAACCACCAGTTTCTTAAGATGTAGGCCCAGAAATGGCACAGTGTCACTTCTACCATCTTCTATGGGTCAAGCAGTCACAAAGCTCAGATTCAGGAGAAGGGGACATATAGGGGTGTCAAAAAAATCTTAGAGCCCTGTTTGAAAACTTTCACACCTACTCATCTACTCAATGCATTTGGGTGATTTTGTTTTTCGTATGTGTTTCTTTTGCCTTAAGGGGCATTTTTCTCACTTCAGATTTGCTTTTAGGACTCTGAGAAATTCAGAGTTGTTACCTGTAGCTCTGGGTCTATCCATTGGTCAGGCACTCCAATGATTTAACTGGAAACAAGAACTTACCTCCTAGATTTTTAATTAGAGCAAAGCAGTTTCATCAGGTTTGTAAGGTAATTTCCAATGCTATATAAATATCTCTAAGTTATCTTCACACAAGACCCTCTCAACCTTAAAGTAGAACTAGTGTAGGACACCTGCCCACACAAGTCAATAATTTGTATATACCCTCCCTACACAGGTCAATAATTCTGTATATCTGGTCTCCTAATCTGTAAGTGGTATAAATGAGCATCATACTCATGAGTCCAGTGGTTTATTTCAAATAGTTTGACATTCTCTCTTGTGATGTGTTACTTTGGCTAGCCTATGGTACCCAGTTGTTGGTCAAACACTAATGTAGATGTTGCTGTGAAGGTACTTTTTAGACATGATTAACATTTGTAAAAGCATATTACTGCTATAATGTAGGTAGGCCTCATTCAATCAATTGAAGACCTTAAGAATAAAGACTGAGCTTTCTCAAAGGAGAAAAAATTCTGCCTCAAGACTATAACAGAAACCCTGCTTGAGTTTCCAGCCCGCTGGCCCTCCCTACAGATTTCAGACTCAGAACTGCTACATCAGCTCCTAACTGCACTTCCAGCCTGCTGGACTATCCTACAGATCTCAAACTTCCCATTCCCCACAATTGCATGAACCAATTCCTTAAAATAGAAAAAAAAATCTTAAAATGTATTTAGATATGGAAAGAAATAGATTCTGTCGGCTCTATTTCTCTAGAGAGTGTGAATTCACCTTTTGTAATATTCTGTGCATTAATGATTAACTTGAACTTATAAAGATTTGCAAGGAAAAGATCAACATAAATCCAGACTGTTAGAGGCTCTATGTGCAGCCTATGTTTAGAGATGATCAGTGATACGGTTTGGGGCTTTGTTCCCACCCACATCTCATGTTCAGTTGTAGTCCCCAGCATTGGAGATGGGGCCTGGCGGGAGATGATTACATCATGGGGATGAATTCTCGTGAACAGTTTAGCACCATCCCCTGGGTGCTGTTCCCATGAAACTGAGTGAGTTATCATGAGATCTGGTTGTTTAAAAGTGTGTAGCAGCTGGGCATGGTGGCACACTGCTGTAATCCCAGCACTTTGGGAGGCTGTGGCAGGAGGATTGCCTGAGTCCAGGAGTTCAAGACCAGCCTGGGCACCATGGTGAAAACTTATCTCTACGAAAAATACAAAAATAAAATAGCCGGACATTGTGGTGCAAGCCTGTGGTCCCAGCTACGCTGGAGGCTGAGGTGAGAGGATCACTTGAGCGTACATGTCAAGGCTGCAGTGAGCTGAGACTGCACCACTTCCACTCCAGCCTGGTCAACAGAGCGAGACCTTGGCTCAAAAAAAAAAAAAGTGTGTAGCATCTTCCCCCATCTCTACATTCCTCCTGCTCCTGGCCATGTGAAGTATCCCCTCCTCCTTTGTCTTCTGCCACAATGTAAATTTCCTGAGGCCTGCCCAGAAGCCAAGCAGATGCCAGAATCATGCTTCCTGTACAGCCTGCAGAACTGTGAGCCAATTAAACCTCTTTATAAATTACCCAGTCTCAGGTATTTCTTTATAGCAATGCAAGAATGGACTAATACAGTTTGTGATACTGGACAAAATTTTGACAGTCTCCTCCTCATAGCCACCTAGCCGAAGTGCCATTGCCAACATGGTGGTGGTTTCCTCATTTGCAGTAATGTATGGGATTATGTTTACATTTAGTTGTACATAGTATAACCCTCAAAGCTGATTAAATGAGCCACTCAACACTGCTTACAAGAAGACTTAACAGATGAAAAAAAACCTCATCGCCCACACTTTATAAGCAAATTTTAAAAGAACTACATTTTTAAGGGATTCTTTATTGAGTAAGACATCACATATTTTCTTTACAAGACAAAATTTAATATGTTTAAATTATGGCTTAAGTTTAACAAGGAACTTCTCAGGAACTCATCAATGCATATTAAGAAGTTTGGGCTTTATTTACTCTATAGATCAGTGGGTCTTAAAATGTAGAGTATATTAGTATTCCCTGTGAAAGTTACAAAAAAGTACAGAATCTAAGGCCCGAATCCCAGAGCTTCTAGCTCAGTAAATCTGGGTTGGACACAGTAACCTGCATTTGTCCAAGCACCATAGGTAATTGTGATATAGAAAATACTTAGACAAGCCGGGCGCAGTGGCTCATGCCTGTAATCCCAGAACTTTGGGAGTCTGAGGTGGGTGGATCACATGGTCAGGAGATTGAGACCATCCTGGCCAACATGACGAAACCCCATCTCTATGAAAAAAAAAAAAAAAAAAAAAAGAAAGAAAGAAAATCCTTAGACCGTACTTTGAAAAACACCATTGTAGGAAGAGGGATACTGAAGGCTTCTGAGCACATGTGTGGCATTGTGGCATGATCACATGTGTATTTTAAATGGGTTTTGCTGCAGATGAATTGGAAGAAGGACCAGTTTGGAGGCTATTTCAGTAGCCCAAGAAAGCAATGATAGAGATGGAGCAGGATATTAGTAAGGACTGAAAGGAGAAGATAGATATGAAAGTATATTGAGAGTTCTAAATTAAAATGCCTATAGGAGCCAGTCAGGTAACATAAACAAGTTCAGAGACTCAAGAAAAGACTGTAAGTAGTGACAGATGTTCAGGGCATGCCCAACCTAAAGAAGACAGCTGCAGCCAGGTGTGGTGGCTCATGCCTATCACCCTAGGACTTTGGGAGGCTGAGGTAGGTGGATTACTTGAGGTCAGGAGTTTGAGACCAACTGGCCAACATGGTGAAACCCCATCTCTACTAAATCAAAAATTAGCTGGGTGTGGTGGCGCATACCTGTAGTCCCAGCTACTTGGGAGGCTGAGGTGGGAGAATCACTTGAACCCAGGAGGCGGAGTTTGCAGTAAGCCAAGATTGCACCACTGCACTCCAGCCTGGGCAACACAGCAAAACTACATCTCAAAAAAAAAAAAAAATACAGCTGCTTCTCTGTTCTAGCTGATCTTGGCTATGCTGGAGTATGGGTCCACTCTTACCAAATATTCTAGTTCCTAAAAAGAATCTAGAATTTGGCATTTAAAATGCAAAACATCCTTATTTTTAAATAGTGGCAACAAATTTAAATTCTTTCCAACCTCACTGGAAGCCAACCATGATTCTAGGCCCACAGATCCATTTGCAACCTCTTTGTGGATGAGGAGGAAAAGGGAAACATCATGGATGACTTCACTGACTCATGGATGCTCACAGTGAGAAATCAGGACAAAGGGCCAGTTAAGGGAAAAATGAAGGCATCTTTTGAGCTTAAGAAGTCTGAGATTTCCAAGGGGAGATGTTCAGGTGGAAGTTGCTGTATGTGTCTGATGCTCAGAAGAAAGATCTGAGAGAGAGAGGTTTAGGATAAGCAAGTATGCCAGTACAATGTGATTCATCACATATACATGTAACCTCCGCAAATCCAGTCAAATGCAGATGGCAAAATGGAGAGAGGGAAAAACAGATTAAATAGAGTAATTTCTTCACTCAACATATGCAGCAAAGTGAGTTTGCAATGGAAAACGTGAGTCTCTTCCCTCATTTCATCTCAGTTCCCTACATCACTAACAGGTAAGCACTTTGTTGTACCATGTCTAATTCTAAGTACTTTGCTAAGGGATTTTCAAGGGTAAATTTACATGCAATATTTTTGCCTTACACACTAATTTTAGAGCTTCCCTTCCAATGTCTGAGTCCGCTATATTAAAACCATAAGAAAGGATGAGATCATCCTAGAGACAAATGTAATGAAAAGAGCAGTGGTGTAGCACTGGATCCAGGACAACGTCAATGTCTGGGAAGGAAAGAACCCATGGAAAAGAAAAGAAATGAAAGGATATGAAAGGATACAAAGAGGCCCAAAAGAGTATCAGGGACACCAGTGCATTGGTCTTTCATGTCACATACAAAAGAACATTCCAGTAGAATGAGAACTGAAAATATGCTCATTAGATTTTTACAATTGGAAGGTCGTTGTTGACCTTAGGAAGAACTCTTTCAAACTGCCTAGATTAGTTTGCTAGTGTTGCCGTAACAAAGTACCACAGACTGGGTAGCTTAAACAACAGGACTTAATATTCTCATAGTTCTGGAAGCTAGATGTCAGAGATTGAGGTGTCAGCAGGGTTGGTTTCTTCTGAAGCCTCTCTCCTTGACATGCAGGTAACTGTCTTCTCTCAGTGTCTTCACATAACTTCATACAGTTGTCCATCTGTGCGTGTATCTGTGTCCTAATCACTTCTTATAAGAACACCAGTCATAGTAAATTAGGCCCTACCCTTGTGAACTCGTTTCAACTTAATTACCTCTTTAAAGACCCAATCTCCAAATACAGTCACATTCTGAGGTGTTGGAAATTAGGACTTCAACATATAATTTTGGGATGGGGTGGAGGGACACAATTCAGAGGAAACCAGATTTCAGGGCAGTGGGGAGATAAGTGAATTGAAGAGAAATGGGGAGGTGGGCAGTAGAGACAACTGGAGAAATTTGAATAAGAGGTAACAGCTAGATTGGCTTTGAGAATCAAAGGAAGAGTTTTTTTAACCTGGGAAAAACTTGAGATGTTTATAAGCTGAGAAGAAGATGCCAGCAAAGAAGGAGAAAAAAAAGTATGTGGGAGAGGCAGTGGGTCAAATGCACGAGTGCTTGGCTTTACACGGAAGGAAGAGAGACGGGGAGAAAAGATGAGGATGGGCAAGAGCGTACACAACCAGGTGACACGGAAAGGGAAGGACCTCGGCGCTCTCAGCCATGTGGGATGCAAGGCCATTCATCGGGATTTGACAGAGCAGCTAAGGGTTGTGTGATGGGCTTGTAAGGAAGCTTTGGAATCATTGCTGAGGAAGGTAGGAGAGGGAGTAGATGGAGGACAAATCTGGAGTGACACTGATCCTATTTGAGGTCTAACTCTGGATCTTCACTGGTTTACCATGTGACTTTTGCTAAAATTTCTAATTATTCCTCTTCATGTTATTCTCCTATGTGAAGTAGGGTTAATAATAACTACTATGAACACATTATTGAGAATATTAAATAATTAAATTGTTGCATTTCAGTGACATTATTAGTAGCATTCTGCTTCTTTCATTACCCAATGCTAGCAAACTAGTTCTAACTTTCTCTTCTTTTCCTTTATTTAAGCTTGACTGGACCATTTTTTCAGGGCTCGGTGGTCTGACTTGTGTAGATTTGATGATGGCACTCCACGTCCATTCAAAAGTTAAGTGAGAAGGCGTTACTTTGCCCATTTAGTCATAATAGTTTTCAGAACATTCCAAATAAAACCTGCTTTTTCTCAAAGAAAATAAAATATACATATACCAAAACATTTTCAAATTACGATAGACACTGAACAAACATATTGCTGCCAGGAATAATCTAAGCTCTACTCAAAGTTGGTTTGTAGGATTGTAAATTGAGACCAGCCTTTGCTTCTTATCCTATAGGGGCAATGAGTCAGGATTTCCTGAAATTAAGCAATCATGTAAAATGCATTAGCGGTTTCCAGAACACCTCCAGCATCCTTGTGCCAAGAAATTAACATGTTTTCTACTTGGCATCTCGTTTATATTCCCCAGTGACCCCATTAAGACCCTTCTATCAGCCTGAGTCAGTAAGATAATGTAGCTAAGATTCATCACTGAAAGTTTATTTTTTCTGGAAATGCATAAGTTTGGTGATGATTGCTACATATCATTGGGAGGGTTGGATTCCAAGTCAGAATGGTGACTTTATAATCAAAGTTACACTAGCTATTAGTCCTTTTTCAACCCCTCGCATTGCTTAACATGATTTTAACCTGATTTTTGTCCCAACTCTACCATTGAAACTTTTCACTACCAGTAATCTCCTAATTGCCAACCCTTTGTTCTCATTCTATTTGAACTTTCTGTACCAATTTCATCTCTGTACTGAAAGACCTTTTGTTTCCAAGATAGCATTTTTTCCCCTAGCGATCTTCTTTCTTTGCTGGTTACTTCTTATTCCTGTGCCTACCCCAGGATGCTGCAGTTGTCCCAGGGTTATGTCATTGTCCCTCCTCCTGTCAAGTGTCAGAAATTCAAATGTTAGCAGGGACTAGGCCAGGCAAGTAACATGAAAGTCAGATATAATTAATAGTGTGGGGACTCTGGCAAAGAGAAGATGCATACATATCCCATATGGAGACACCCACAACTGAAAGCTTTTTAAATACCATCTTGGCCAAAAAACTTTCATAGACTAAGCTGTATGGCTTTTTAATAACAGAGCTGTTCTCAGAAACCAGGTCTTCTTGTTCAAGACTCTGAGGACAGGACCCATTTATAGGGTGTTTTGTGTACCACTTAACCTCTGCAGAATATGTAAATAATCATTCCTGAATTTGAGTTCAGGGGCCTAAGTCACTCAGCATGATTTACTTTTTAATCTGTAAAACAGGCTACCCCAGAAGTTCACTTACATTTGTTTCTAAATATGATACAAACATTTTACTGTTAGTGATATCATTTTTATCTTAAAAGTTTTCCAAAGGGCCTTTTTGTGTTTCTGTAACTTAGAAGTGTCACCTTCCTGCATCCTGAGGTTCCTTCCCATCTGTGACACCCACCAAGAGTTTACTTACACTATTATATCTTGACATTTATGCAGAGTTCAGAGGTGATCATCCTGACTTATAAGAAGGGAAGAACTCACCTTCTTTATCTAGAAATCTTAGTTTTTTACGCTCTGCATGTGCAATGCTGAAAGACTATTTTCCTAGGTTTAGCAACCACAAATATGTACTTATTTAACATCCTTTATCACGAAATTTCGATTTTCCTATGAGAAAATGATTTAATAAAGAATCTGAGTGAAAACCTAGCATCTGAAGGTGCTTTTTCTTGCACAGAGTACACAATATAAAAAGCAATCAGGCCGGGCACGGTGGCTCACGCCTGTAATCCCAACACTTTAAGGCCAACGCGGGCAGATCATGAGGTCAAGAGATTGAGACCATCCTGGCTAACATGGTGAAACCTCATCTCTACTAAAAATATGAAAAATTAGCTGGGTGTGGTGGTGCACGCCTGTAATCCCAGCTACTCAGGAAGCTGAGGCAGGAGAATCACTTGAACCCAGGAGGCGGAGGTTGCAGTGAGCCAAGATCGCGAGACTCCATCTCAAAAAATAAAATAAAAAACAATCAGAAAGTATTTGCTTGATAACGTTCTCGAAATGATACATGACACAGTACTTTTCATGTCTGCAAAAGCTGTTATGAAGACACCAAAGGAATTTCTCCTGAAGCAAAGACTAATGAGAACTAAGCTCTAATTTTTTTTTGTCTTGCCCAAATTCCTGTCTAAGGGGTCCGGGGAGTCATGGCCTGCAAACCATAAATTCTCATCAGGTGGGTTTTATTTACCCCTATATGTCCTGATTTACTTTTAAATCTGACTCTGGTATAACATTATAAGACAAAGAAGAAAAATCAAAATATTTTACCTGAAAACATGTTTATTTGCCATATTTTGAAAGGGTTCTGCAAAGCCATCCTTTGTGGGGAATAATTTGAATTTGTAGAGAATCTCTATTAACATAGCTAGATCATTTTCTTCCAGGCCCTCCAATTCTGAAGAGAGTAACTGAGAGTCTATCACCTTTTAAAAGTTCTGAATAGGAAACATTTGTCATCTATTATCTCTAAGGGCAGCCACTATGAGACTTAAAAAAACCATGGTCTCAAAACCTCCTTAAGCTGATAAGCAACTTCGGCAAAGTCTCAGGATACAAAATCAATGTGCAGAAATCATGAGCATTCCTATACACCAATAACAGACAAGCAGAGAGCCAAATCATGAGCAAACTCCCATTTGCAATTGCTACAAAGAGAATAAAATACCTGGGAATACAACTAAAAAAGGAGGTAAAAGATCTCTTCAAAGAGAACTACAAACCACCAATCAAGGAAATAAGAGAGGACACAAACAGATGGAAAAACATCCCATGCTCATGGTTAGGAAGAATCAATATTGTGAAAATGACCGTACTTCACAAAGTAATTTATAGATTCAATGATATCCCCATCAAGCTACCATTGACTTTCTTCACAGAACTGGAAAAAACCACTTTAAACTTTATGTGGAACCAAAAGAGAGCCCGCATAGCCAAGACAATCCTAGCAAAAAGAACAAAGCTGGAGGCATCATGCTACCTGACTTCAAACTATGCTACAAGGCTACAGTAGTCAAAACAGCATGATACTGGTACAAAACAGAGATATAGACCAATGGAACAGAACAGAGGCCTCGGAAGCAACACCACACATCTACAACCATCTGATCTTCGATAAACTGGACAAAAACAAGCAATGGGGAAAGGGTTCCCTGTTTAATAAATGGTGTTGGGAAAACTGGCTAGCCATATGCAGAAAACAGAAACTGGACCCCTTCCTCACACCTTATATAAAAATCAACTCCAGATGTATTAAAGATTTAAACATAAGAACTAACACCATAAAAACCCTAGAAGAAAACCTAGGCAAAATCATTCAGGACATAGGCACAGGCAAGGACTTCATGACTAAAACACCAAAAGCAATGGCAACAATAGTCAAAATAGACAAATGAGACCTAATTAAACTTAAGAGCTTCTGTACAGCAAAAGAAATAATCATTAGAGTGAACTGGCAACCAACAGAATGGGAAAAAATTTTTGCAATCTACCCATCAGACAAAGGGCTAATATCCAGAATCTACAAAGAACTAAAGCAGATTTACAAGAAAAAAACAAACAAACCCATTCAAAAGTGGACAAAGGATATGAACAGACACTTTTCAAAAGAAGACAAATATGTGGCCAACAAACATATGAAAAAATGCTCATCATCACTGGTCATTAGAGAAATGCAAATCAAAACCACATTCAGATACCATCTCACACCAGTTAGAATGACAATCATTAAAAAATCTGGAGACAACAGATGCTGGAGAGGATGTGGAGAGAAAGGAACACTTTTATACTGTTTGTGGGAGTATAAATTAGTTCAATCATTGTGGAAGACAGTGTGGCAATTCCTCAAGGATCTAGAAATAGAAATTCCATTTGACCCAGCAATCTCATTACTGAGTATATACCCAAAGGATTACAAATCGTTCTATCGGGCCAGGCGCGGTGGCTCACGCCTGTAATCCCAGCACTTTGGAAGGCCAAGGCATGTGGATCATGAGGTCAAGAGGTCAAGACCATCCTGGCCAACATGGTGAAACCCCGTCTCTACTAACAATACAAAAATTAGCCAGGCGTTTGGCACACGCCTGTAGTCCTAGCTACTTGGGAGGCTGAGGTGGAAGAATCACTTGAACCTGGGAGGCGGAGGTTGCAGTGAGCCGAGATTGCACCACTGTGCTCCAGCCTGGTGACAAAGCAAGACTCTATCTCAAAAAAATAAAAAATAAAATAAATAAATAAATAAATTGTTCTATCATAAAGACACGTGCACACATATGTTCATTGCAGCGCTGTTTACAATAACAAAAACCTGGAACCAACCCAAATGTCCATTGATGATAGACTAGACAAAAAAAATGTGGCACATATGCACGATGGAATTCTATGCAGCCGTAAAAAATGATGAGTTCATGTCCTTTGTAGAGACATGGATGAACCTAGAAACCATCATTCTCAGCAAACTGACACAAGAACAGAAAACCAAACAGCATGTTTTCACTCATAGGTGAGTGATTAACAGAGAACACTTGGGCACAGGGAAGAGAACAACATTCACAGGGCTAGGTCGGGAGGTTGTGGGGATGGGGAGAATGGGGAGGGATAACACCGGGAGAAATACCTGACATAGGTGACGGTGGTGGGGGATGGAGACAGCAAACCACCATGGCATGTATGTACCTATGCAGGATGCAGGACATGCACATGTACCCCAGAACCCAAATACAATAAAAAAATAAAAAACAAAACAAATCAAAAGAAAACCTTGGTCTCCACATTTCTTTATTTTAACCTGAACATTTCCTTTCTATTGATCCCAAGTATTTAGACAAAATCAACCGTCAATCAGAAAATGTTCAAATTTACCTACAGCCTGGAAACCACCCCCACTCCCCGCCTGCACCAACTCCCACCCCCACTACCCACCCCACCACCCCTGCCACCCCTCTTTGAATTGTCCCACCTTTCTGAACCAAACCAATGTATTTCTCAAATATATTTGATTGATGTCTCATGCCTTCCTAAAATGTGTAAAACCAAGCTGCACCCTGACTGCCTTGGGCACACATTCTCAGGACCTCCTGAGGGCTGTGTCATGGGCCATGGTCACTCGTATTTGCCTCAGAATAAACGTCTTTATATATTTTACAGAGTTTGACTCTTTTTGTTGACACTAAAAAGATATCACTCTTCTTCCTCAGGATGTGTTATCATCAGCACAGCAGAGGCAGTTTAGTTTGGCTCAAGAACCAATATTCCTCATTTTGCGTGGTTCTAAACATGTAAAACAATCTTGCCTTAAGCTCCCTAAATAAAAGAGGACTCGGTCGGGCTTGGTGGCTCATGCTTGTAATCCCAGCACTTTGGGAGGCCATGGCAGG
Organism: Plecturocebus donacophilus; assembly: GCA_004027715.1. Taxonomy (NCBI): domain Eukaryota; kingdom Metazoa; phylum Chordata; class Mammalia; order Primates; family Pitheciidae; genus Plecturocebus; species Plecturocebus donacophilus. Next base: position 42,273 of record PVKP010011795.1, on the reverse strand, counting down.
TGGATCACCTAAGGTCGGGAGTTCAAGACCTGCCTGATCAACATGGAGAAACCCGTCTCTACTAAAAATACAAAATTAGCCAGGCGTGGTGGCGCATGCCTGTAATCCCAGCTAGTAGGGAGGCTGAGGCAGGAGAATTATTTGAACCTGGGAGTGGAGATTGCGGTGAGCTGAGATCGTGACATTGCACTCCAGTCGGGGCAATAAGAGCAAAACTCCGTCTCAAAATAAATAAATAAATTAAATTAAATAAAACAAAGTAAAATAAAATGATAAAAGAGAGCTCAGGGCCAGGCGCGGTGGCTCACGCCTATAATCCCAGCACTTTGGGAGGCTGAGGCGGGTGGGTCACAAGGTCAAGAGATCGAGACCATCCTGGTCTACAAGGTGAAACCCCGTCTCTACTAAAAATACAAAAATTAGCTGGGCATGGTAGTGCATGTCTATATTCCCAGCTACTCGAGAGGCTGAGGCAGGAGAATTGCTTGAACCCAGGAGGCGGAGGTTGCAGTGAGCCAAGATCACGCCATTGCACTCCAGCCTGGGTAACAAGAGTGAAACTCCATCTCAAAAAAAAAAAGACTCAGGTTTGTTGGCGATAAAAGTGCTCGATGGCACAAAGTGGGACCAACACTCAGGCAAAAGTTTTCTCAGCAAGGCAGTTTACTTCTGCATGCAAGGCAGAGGCAAGGCACCGAACAAAGGAGAGCAGCAGTTTTTCCCTAACGTGGACCCTGTTCCTCTGTCCTCCCCCTTGGGCTGGGATTGGACTGCACATGGGATCGGACCGCACAATCTAGGCTAAATCCTATTGGCTACTGTTGACATCCTCAAGGGGCAAGGGTGGGCTTTTGACGGGAAGGACGGTTATATAGGTGACCAGAAATGCTTGGGCGTGTTTGGTCACAGCAGAGATAGATGAGTGGGTAAGATTACAGAATAGAACAAAGAATCAGAAACAGAAACCCTTTGCAGAGAAATGATTTGTTCTTAACAACAATTTCACCCCTCTTAAATGTATACATTTTCTCCTTCAAACTTATCTAACTTGACTTGGCTTCGTTGTTCTACTAGGAGAAAGGATCTATTCGTATAGGATTGGAAGAAACTGGGGAAGGTTTTGGTAATTGCTGTTTCTATAAGCCTCTGAACTAGTCCACAAACGCAGGGTATGAGGCAGCATCTGACAAGAATAAACACACCTATTACTATTTCAAGAGAAGAATTGAGGCCATGATTCCTTTCCATTTACTGAACCACCTTTCTAGCCATCCTAAAAAAGGTTATTGACTCCAGAATTTTTAGCTAGTTCATTGGATAAAGCAGTAAGTACTTGTAAAGCCTTTGTTAAGCTCCCATTGGGGGCAGTATTATTTGGGTAGAAAGTACAACATTGAGTTTGAATCATAACACAAACCCCACCTTTTTTGGCTAATATCATGTCTAGAGCCATTCTGTTTCCCCAAGCCATTGAGCCAGTAGGTCCTAATTGGCCAGCTATTCCTTTGACATCATCAATAAGTGTAATTGTAAAACTGCTGCTGATTATAATAGATGTAATTTATCCAGTCTATGTTTGTATTAATAGTTACCCACAGAAATAATGACTCAAATCCTGCAGCTTTTGGTCTCGGGCTTTGAATCTATCAGATACCCGCCGTGGGACTCCGGTTGTATCTAAATAAACTTGGGAGTCAAAAGACCCATCAGGGGCCTCTCTTATTTCACGGTGTTGTGATTTTTTTTTTCTCTGATTGATGAAGTGCCAGGGTGAAAGGGATAGCCAATTGGACATGAGCAAAGTGCCGCTCCAGTTACTTGGCAGAGTGTCCAGTAATGGTCCACCACAATACCACCACACATCCGCTCCAGGATGACTCAGGGCAGACTGATGGGTAAGCTCTTGGAAGGGCTTAAGCTCACTGTATCCCTTTAAGCTTCCAAGGAACACCGAATTTTCCCCTTGTCATGAGAGGAATGAGGTGAAATTGACGTTGGGAGATGGAAGCTGGATGGCCCTTGGGGGCTGACCCACAGGGTGTCGGACTTCCAGATATAACGGAGAGAGAGCTTGGCATGATTTATTGCCCCAAGCTGTAAAGTCCTGGAAGAGAGCTACCACACAGCCCCTGCCCCGTTAACTGGAAGACCATCCAAGTGGAAAGGGGACAATCTGGGCCTCTGGCCGGCTGTGCACACGAGCATAACAATTGCTTTGGTTTAATGTGCAGACAGAATATTTGATCCATTCCAACCAGGCATTTGTATCTTGATATCCTGTTTCAATTGCTAGAGTTTGCCTTAAATCACCTACTTCCAAAATATCTACTTTGGCGTTGTTGTTGGTCAGGGTAGATGGCTTAAAAGAAGGAAGGGGGGTCAGTAAAATGCATTTCGAAGAAGCCTATAGGATCATACCCATTGACTTCTACTCCTAAGCCATAAAAGTGTTCTAAAGAGGGCATAGAGTTGATGGAGGTAGGGGTATTAATGGAGATAGTTACTGGTTATAATAGTGAGATTGGCAATTAGAGGGTGTGGTTCCTTTGGTGAGGTGGAGGTGAGATTTTAGATCGGTACAGCCCTCTGGGGTCCAGCCCAGATCTCTGGTGGTCCAGATGATATCTGCCCATTGAGAACATATTTCCCAACTTGGGGTGTCCTGATACCCCTGTTATGAGCAGGATGCAGGGTCGGTGGCTTCTCTGTAGAGACAGAGATATTTTTCTAAAGTAGAGGTTTGTCTTTGCCATTGTTCATCCTTATCACAAGGTATAACAAGGCAAGCATTAAAGGTAATGATTCTGGTGGAGTCCGACCTAGCAAGGTGATCAGAAATAGAATGAGAAAAGAGGAAAGAGGAATAGAATAAATGAGAGTTAAGCATTTCTTAGCTTTAGTTTGAGGGGGTTTTTCCCTTGGATAATGGCCCATGACTCTGGAGGCGGTGATGTTTTCTTGACTCAGGTATGATGGGTCCATCCTTTTTCTGCTGTCTGGACTGTGGTTTCAGTGGGTTGGAGCGTGGGGTAGGGTCCTTCCCAGGCTGACTCAAGTTCTTCCTTCTTTCAGCTTTTGATGAAGGTTTGGATTTAGAAAAAGGGAAAGTAGAGGAGAGATCAAGTATATAATTCCTGAGAGAAAGCCTATTTTAACCAGGCTATAGGAAGGCATTTGGTAACTAAGTCTTTAGAACTGACTTGGTCAAGTGGTTCTTTGAGGTAGTAGGATATTCTTATTTAATGTCTAGGGCTTGAGGCAGCACTGGGAAATTGGTTCTACTGAGGTAGTTTGTTTATTAGTAAGCAACTATCTGTGACTTAATTTGACTAAGGTATGAACTTCTTATACACTGATAAACTCTGAGAACTGCGTCACACGTGGCTCAGGGGCCTCTGGTGCAGATAGGACAGGATTTCTTTTTTGTCTAGCAATATTCAGTGAGTTCTGTCCAGCGCCCATTTCTATTAGTTTTTCTTTTTCAGTGGAAGGGAAAACGGGATCCCAGTAGTAGGAGGAGGGTAAGGAGTTAAGTGGGAAACGCATTTTTAGAAGGAACAGCAAGCTGCTTGGCTTATCTGTCCTGTTAGGTTATTTTTCCGGTTCTTGAAAGACAGACTTTTCTGGTGTCCAAAGACATGGACAATAGCTATTTCTCCTGGCAACTGAAGGTTACTTAATACTGATTAACTCCTTGTGAACAAGGTTTTAACTTTTATTATTAATAAAACCTCACTCAGTCTAAAATTTTTCTAAATGTATGGGCCACTTAGAATCAGTATAGATGGTTTCTTCTTGGTTTTGCAGGTATTTTAAGGCTTGACTCAATGCAAAGAGCTTACAAGTTTGGGTAGACTCATTATTAGACAGTTTTCTTGAGTCTCTTTTTTAAGAGCTTTCCATTAATTACTAAATACCTCAATCACTTGGGAGGAAGCATCTACAAACGAGTGCTGCCATGTTTTGAAGCGGGAGGCATTTCTTCAATTGGGCCGAACCTTTGTGTGATAGTCAATTTAATCTAAACATGTGTATTCTCTTATTAGGATTAGACTCCCTGTTAAGAAACCTGCTAGGTTAGGTTTGGTGGTTAGTGTTAGATTATCTCTTTTTAACAAAACAGCCTTGTACTTTAAGATTCTTGGGTCAATAAACCATCTTTTTGCCTTTCTGGTTTAAGATGATAGATGGTTTTAACTTGATGTGGCATGCTTACAACTAAATTTCCTCCAAAGACAACCCTTGAAGGGCACAGGACATGTCCCTGCTACCAACATAGGGCATAATCTATTTCCTCTTGGGAGGCAGGTCTCCTACTAGCAATGTTTTCTATTAAAAGTTCACAGATCGATTCCTCATTCGACCCAAATTTTGGCCAGAAAACTAAGGGTTCAAGGATTGGTTCTTGAGTCCAAATGGAACAGCAATATCTTATGATTTGTTGCTTTTTCTTATGTTTAGTCTTTTCATCATCCTTCTAATGTTTTAGCATGAGACCTAGAGGACTATCAGGAGGAATATCTTTGTTGCTAACTTTATTATTTCTATTCCCTGTCTTGCTTGGGGTATTTCCATATTGGGTCCTAGTTAGGTTCAGTGTCTCGTATCAGAAATGTCTCCCTTATCCTTCTCTAGGGGCTTGCTAGGGCTCTTAGGCTCAATGTCTCATATTAGAAATGTCTCGCCTATCCTTTAGCCCCACCTGCTGGAGGTTCCTTGCATCTTTCTCTCATTTCATTGGCTGTGGCCGCTTCCCCAGGAGAAATTAGGTTTCTATTAGCATTGGCAGGACTGTATAAACCCCAGCGTCAGGATCCCTACAGGAGGGCTACCGTTAGCCGTATGAGGTAACCACGGAACCGCAGATTGGACTCAGTCACTCCACACAGCAGTAGTGCTTGTTACCATTCACATACTTTCAACCTCCAGAATCCCGACCAACAAGGAAATAATTCACCACCCCTGTGGCTTTTCTTACCTTGGTCTGTGCACAGAGTTACCTGGTCACTACGGTATGTGAGCCCCCTTTACCCCAAGCTGCCAGCCAGCTTCTTTCCCACATTGCTGAGAGTCTGGATTTATTCGTCACGGTGGGCAGAGTCTCGATCTTTAGCCCCTGAGGCCACTGTAGCGAGGCAGGGACATGCCGTCTCCCCCTGGGAGAAGACCAGAGACCCCTTTCCTGAAGGAGAATGGGAATCCTGGATGAGCCCCCAGATTGTTGGAGATAAAAGTGCTCGGTGCCACAAAGTGGGGCCAACACGCAGGCAGAAGCTTTCTCAGCAAGGCAATTTACTTCTATAGAAGGGCATCTGCATGCAAAGCAGAGGCAAGGGAGAGTGCCTTGAACAAAAGAGAGCAGCAGTTTTTATTCTCTAATGTGGACCCTGTTCCTGTGCCCTCCCTCTGTAGGCTGGGGTCAGACACACAATCTAGGCTAATTCCAATTGGCTACTGTTGACATCATCAAGGGGCAAGGGTGGGCTTCTGATGGGAAGGACAGTTACATAGGTGACCAGAAATACTTGGGTGTGTTTGGTTACAGCAGAGATAGGCACGGCTGATAGGTGAATGGGTAAGATTGCTTTACAGAATAGAACAAAGAACCAGAAACTGAAACTCTTTGAAGAGAAACTATTTGTTCTTAACAACAAGTTGTAAGAGTACCAGATAAAAACAGACAAAGGAGGAAGCACATGACCCGAGGTCAGGCTTTCCCACCACACTCCCACACTCATGTTGGTCTCTATTCCTCCACTTGCCCCTACCTCTAGCTCCCCTATATACCACAGATAAAAATGCCATGCATTTTCATCAAGTGGTCCCTTGAAGCAGTCACATCATATCCATCCTCCTCCAGTTCATTGGCCTGCCCTTTCCCTCCAACTAGCCTTTAACACTTAATACAAATATATTCCATCTTCTCCTCAGATGTTCCATGTATACCCCACTAACCTGTGAGTGCTGCAAGGGCAGGGACCATGTTTGTCTTATTACCATTGTATTCATGGGGCTGAGTCTAGTGTCTGACATGAAGGATATGCTTCATAAGTACTTGTTAAATTTTTTTAATTTAAAAGTTGTTTATACAATTTTTATTTTTTAAATTCCTATTTTTTAAAATACATTAGAGATAGGATCTTGCTATATTGCCCAGGCTGGTTTTGAACTCCTGGGTTCAAGCAATCCTGCCTCGGCCTCCCAAAGTGCTGGAATTACAGGCGTGAGCTACCGTGCTTGGCCAATACTTGTTCAATTAAATGAAATCCTCAATCACAGTGCTGGGTTTTTGTCCCAGTACTTCTTTCTACCTGCAATGTCCTCCTGAGGCCTTCTCCAAATTCTCTAACCCACACTAATCTACTCTTTTAATGGGGACAGCATTTCAAGTTTGTGTTATAGAATTTAGCCTATGATTACATCCCACACTGGTGATATTTTTTCAAAATTCAGGTAAAGATGCTGTTGACTGTTAGGATCTTTGCTGGTCCTAGCACCTACGGTTGCTCAGTGAATACCAAAACTCCTTACATTAGACACTTGGATATAATATCTAACACCTTTCCAGCAGAAGCTCCACACATGTTTTAAAGAGCAGGATTACAGTGTTCAGCTTTCAAATAAATCAGCTTAATTCCAGGAAAGTCTGGGTAACCGCAAGAAATTAGTCAGAAAGAATAGAACAAGCAGCCCTGATCCAAGGAACATGAAATCTTCCATACAGCAAAGTCATTTCCTAAGAAGAGTGATAAATTCCCTTGACAGGAACATTTGGGCCTGTCTTCCTAAAGAGCCCATCCTCTCCCTCCACACAACACACCCTTTCCCTGTTTTTACGTGAATTAAATAAGAACTCTTCTACAGGATTCTTAAATATTTGAGGATGACAGCCTCTAGGATCATTTTGTCCTGCAGAGATTCAAGTGAGTATTTTGGTCTCTTATTGAACTGCTTGTTCGAAGGCAAAGACTTATGGAGGTACTTGTTATTCCTTTGTTACAAGAAGAAGATAAATGCCAGTTAAACTCCAACTTTTGTGGCAGAAACAAGTGACCCAAAATAACTAGCAATTGCAGAATGGACTTAGGGTAAAAGGGAGAACACCCCCCTCCACCAGAATTTTTTTTTTTTTTTTTTGCGACGGAGTCTTGCTCTTTTTGACCAGGCTGGAGTGCAATGGTGTGATCTCAGCTCACCACAACCTCTGTCTCTTGGGATCCAGTGATTCTTCTGCTTCAGCCTCTTGAGTATCTGGGATTACAGGCATGTGCTACCATGTTCTGCCAATTTTTTTTTGTTGTTGTATTTTTTAGTAGAGATGGGGTTTCTCCATGTTGGTCAGGTTGGTCTCAAACTCTTGACCTCAGGTGATCTGCCCATCTCGGCCTCCCAAAGTGCTGGGATCACAGGTGTGAGCCACTGCACCCAATCTTTTTTTGTTTGTTTGTTTGTTTTGAGATAGAGTTTCACTCTTGTCACCCAGGCTGGAGTGCAATGGTGCGATCTTGGCTAACTGCAACCTCCACCTCCTGGGTTCAAGTGATTCTCCTGACTCGGCCTCCTGAGTATCTGAGACTAGAGGGGTGCGCCACCACACCTCTACAATTACAAGCTAATTTTTGTATTTTTAGTAGAGATGGGGTTTCATGTTGGCCAGACAGGTCTTGAACTCCTGACCTCAAGTGATCCACCCACCTGAGCCTCCCAAAGTGCTGGGATTACCGACAGGAGCAACGGCTCCTGGCCCAGAATTTTTTTTTTAGACGAGTCTCGCTCTGTTGCCCAGGTTGGAGTGCAATGTTGTGATCTCAGCTCACTGCAACCTCCGCCTCCTGAGTTCAATTGATTCTCCTGCCTCAGCCTCTCAAGTTGCTGGGACTACAGGCACGTACCACCACGCCTGGCTAATTTTTTGTATTTTTTGGTAGAGATGGGGTTTCACTGTGTTAGCCAGGATGGTCTCTATCTCCTGACCTCATGATCTAACCGCCTTGGCCTCACAAAGTGCTGGGATTACAGGCATAAGCCACTGTGCCAGGCCTCTGGCACAGAATTTTTAGTTGATGACAGGAATGATAATACTGGACTAATTAAGGCTATATTTTATCAAATGGAGGCTTGTATCAGTACTCTTTCCAATGTAATGATGTAAATCTAACTCAAACCAACCCAAGCTAAAAAGGAAATTTAATAGCAAACCTAACTGAAAAGTCCCAGGCCTGGGAAAGGAATTGGCAAACAATAGTTCATTGCCTGATTTTGTAAATAAAGTGCTGTTGGCATACAGCCATGCTCATTTTTTTTTTTTAACATATTATCTAAGGCTGCTTTGAAGCTACAAAGGCAGAGCTGAGTCCTTGCAAGAGAGCTTTCATAGCTGACAAAACTTAAAATATTTACTGGCTGGCTCTTCTCAGAAAAAGTTTGCCAGCTGCTGGTTGAGGAACTCAGATGATGTCATCATATTCTCCGGCCATCTCTTGGCTGTGATCTTTCTTTGAGATGGCTTCACTTTCAGGCTTTATGTGGTCCCAGCAGCTCCATGTTGATATTCCTTTCTGCTAACAATCCCAGGTGAAAAGACTACTTCTTTTCTGGTGACTCTTACAAAAGTCCCTGCATTTACTCTAGACTGACAGCTTCAGTGAGATACCTATCTTTGACTTGATGTCTTGTGGCAAGGAGAATGGATTCACACTGATTGGCTTGGCCTATGTCACAACACCTTCCCTGGTATTGGGGTTGGGTCAGCCAACCCAAGTCACATGGACTGAGAATCAGGGAGAGGTTCTCCAAGAGGAAGTATGTTAGGAAGTCAAAACAGCAAATGCCCATTGTAAAACTTGCCCTCCACTTCTTGGCTGGTCACATTCTGATCTTGGACATTTCTTAAGGCATGTCAATTTGTGTGATTTCAGGCCCTTAAGTCAGTGACCATTAGTAACAATGACCAGTGTTTGATGATGTTCAGCACGAGAAACTATGCTAAGCACTTAATAAACATTATCTTGTTTATCCTCCCAACAACTCTAAAAACTGGGCATTTTTTATTTCCCTTTTACTAATGTGGTAATTAAGAATGAGAAGTTTAATAAAAACTTGCCCCAAAGGTTTTTTTTTTACCATGAGACTAGAAGATCTTCAAGATCTCTGTCAATATTCTTTGCCTCCATCTTCCCCTTATTGCCACCCTGTTTTGTGCCTTGGGTGGCTGACCTGTATGGCCTCCACATCAACAGGTTCCCTGTATTATGGCTTCCCCTTGTAGGTAAGAGCAGCAGAAAAACAAAGGGTGAAAGAAGAGAGAGGTTAGGTAGTAATTTGCCTGGCTCTGTGGCTGAGTTCAAAGATCCCAACTCATGTTCACTGGGCCTCCACTTCAGCTCTTTCTGAGTTTGGGAAACTGCTCTATTCTCTGGCCCCATCTGATTTAGGGATGGTAATGGCTCACTGCTATTGCTAGCCCTTGGGTGCATCACCATCCTTTGCTGTCTTGTTGCAATGAAAATGTGTCCCATTTCTGTCTATGCCTTTGTAAATAGTTTCTTCCTTAAATATTCCTTATCAGCTGGGTGTGGTGGTTTATGGCTGTAATCCCAGCACTTTGAGAGGCCGAGGCAGGCAGATCACAAGGTCAGGAGTTTGGGACCAGTCTGACTAACATGGTGAAACCTCGTCCCTACTAAAAAATACAAAAATTAGCTGGGCATGATGGCATGTGCCTGTAATCCCAGCTACTCAAGAGGCTGAGGTAGGAGAATCACTTGAACCTAGGAGTCGGAGGTTGCAGTGGCAGAGATTGCACCATTGCACTTCAGCCTGGGTGAGAGAGTGAGACTCCATCTCCAAAAAAAAAAAATACTCCTCATCTACCCATTTTAAGTGGACCATCAGAACCCTGACTGCATAATCTGTTAGGACTTCAGGATTTATGGTTTTATGTATAGGAAAAGTCACCTATCCTTCTTTTATATCCATTCTCACACCACTTTAGTGTCTGCTAACTGCCAGGAACAGTGGGCAGTGGATATTTCCTTCAGACTAGCACTCTTTCAACCTATGACCTAAAACCCTTCATTGGAAATTATTTTAGTGCTCCCTTTTCAGCAGAAGTGGTCAAAAGACAGCAAAATAAACTGACATCTGGAGATCGTTTTTCTGTTTTTTGTTTGTTTGTTTGTTTTAGAGATGGAGTTTCACTCTCGTTGCCCAGGCTGGAGTGCAACGGCGCGATCTCAGCTCACCGCAACCTCCGCCTCCCAGGTTCAAGTGATTCTCCTGTCTCAACCTCCCAAGTAGCTGGGATTACAGGCATGTGCCACCATGCCCAGCTCATTTTGTTTAATAGAGGCAGGCTTTCTTCATGTTGGTCAGGCTGGTCTCGAACTCCTGACCTCAGGTGATCCACCCTGCTCAGCCTCCCAAAGTGCTGGGATTACAGGCGTCAGCCACTGCACCCGGCCTTTTGGAGATTGTTTTTCAAAACACCTAAAAGGATAAACATATAAACACATACTTTTCTCAATCATTATTGCTTTTATTCCTTCACTGCTTCATTTAACAAACAATTATGGAGTATCTGAAATATTCTAAGCTCTGTGTTTGGCTGTAGTCCAGCCAGTTGGATGTAGTCCAGTTGGATGTAAGTCCAGCATAAGTGTGAAGGATTTTACAGAGCCATGAGGGAAAGACAGATAACTGAGGAATTTACCTATCGCACTCACTCAAAGAGGAATACCCATTTCCAGAATGATTCACTTTTAGACACTGAGCTATCTTGCAGCATTTAAGATTGCCCAGTGTCAAATCTTTCAGTAAGGGTTGCAATGGAAATGTGGTGGTTAACTTTAGTTAATCTGAAAATAAATTTTACTGTTAAAATACAATCTTTCTCCAATTACAGTAAATTCTCACTCATTTGGATTCTACTGATTTAGGTTTTAAAGAATTCACTAAGGTATTCATCTTTGCTATTGATTAAAATTTCTAAATATGATAATTCCTTCCTCTGTAGATTATAAACATCTTCATTAACATAAGTAATCTAATTCAAAATTTAGGATTGGTTGGGTTAAGACAAATATATAAATAACTAAAATATAATGGAAAGATAGGAGAACTGTGAGAGGTGTTGACACTCAGAGAAAGAAGAGATTATATCCATGGGCAATAGGGAGATAATATTTAAATTGTGAAGACCAGGGAGGATTGGTTGGGAGATCTTGGAAGGGGGAGATCAAATGTTCTAAGAGAACAATGTGTACTAATCAAGAGAATAATGTGACCAACAGCCTGCCAGAAGGAAAGTACAGAATGTGCTTCAGACACTACAAAATAGTTCAGTTTCATTAGAATGTAGGTGTGGGAGACATCTGTTGTTTTTGTCATTCAACCACCACAGTCTTTCATCCTTTGAGTAGAAAGATACCCCAAATTGTGTTTGGAGAATAACCCCTCCCTGCTGTTAAATCTCATCAGGTATGAGAGAGATTGACAACCTTCAGCTTCAAGAGTGGGCCCCAATTGGCCAACGTGATTGGTTCAGTGATGAGCATGTGACCCAATTTAGATTAGTGAAAATCAGACCAAGGACTTGTGTTTGAATGTGGCAAAGATCTACTTAGAACTCAACTGTGAGAGTTCTGTTTCTACTGTACTACTAATGGAGCCAGCACAGAAGAAAGACATTCAATGATAGAGTGAGAGAGAAATTCCTTCCTAATGAAGACACTTCTGAAGCTGAAGTATTCCCTGAGTATTTCATCAATCAACCAATTATTACTTTAACCAATCAATTCCCTTTATTTGCTATGCCAGTTTTGATAGGGATTTCTGTGTCTACTTAAAAATATGTTGCTCAAAGACTTGAGTCTGAAGATCTCAGAGGATCCACACTACCAAGATATTTTTTTGATTCCATGACCTGCTTGGGTTGGTCTTTGATGTAACTTGTGGACAGAATGAGGATGATGCTGGTGCAGATCCCTTCTGACCCTAGGAAGTATCTAGAGTGTGTTGCCATGGAAAGAGCATGGACTTCAAATATGTAAGGAATGTGCCTACTCCTTAGTGGCATGTTCTTTGGGCAAGTCATTTAATATCTTCTAATACGTATAATGATAGTGACAGTAATTCTTACTTACATTGTAAGTACAATTACATCTTACATTGGATTGGGGAATATGGAAACTAAATAAAATATAAAGTTCCTGGCACACAATGGGCATTCAGTAAAAGTTCACTCCTTTTTTTTTTGAGATGGAGTCTCCCTCTGTCGCCAGGCTGGAGTGTAGTGACGCGATCTCAGCTCACCACAACCTCTGACTCCCTGGTTCAAGGGATTCTCCTGCTTCAGCCTCCTGAGTAGCTGAGATTACAGGCACATACCACTACGCCCAGCTAATTTTTGTATTTTTAGTCGAGACAGGGTTTCACCATGTTGGCCAGGATGGTCTCGATTTCCTGACCTCGTGATCCGCCCCCCTCAGCCTCCCTGTGCTGGGATTACAGGCATGAACCACCGTGCCTGGCCAAAGAGGAGCAAGCCTTTTGAATTAGAGAGACCTGGGTTCAAATTCTGACTTTACTCTGGCTAGCTATATGATCCTCAACTAGACAGACAGTTGTTACAGGAGGACAGGGACCATTTCTGTCCTTATTCCTGCTGAATCTACAGTGTCCTTAATAGATATTCAGTACATTGTAAATTATTTAAATTATCTGAGTCTGAATTTTTTTAATTGAGATAATAAAATATATAGTACAAGACTATTGTAAGGATCAAATAATATACATAAAACAACTCAATGCCTGGCCCATAGTAAGTGTTCAGTAATAATAATAATTGCAGGTAATTTTTATTAAGTACTGACCACATGGCAGTCACTATGCTAAACTCTCTGCAGCCTGGGTGACAGAGTGAGACCCTGTTTCAAAAAAATAAATAATAAAAAAATAAATTCTCTGGATATGTTGACTCATCTGATTTGCAAAACCTTCTGTTCCCATTTTACAGGTAAATAAACTGAACCTCTGTTTTTAGTATAATTGTCAGAAGTACTTGATGCCACTTTGGGCCCCATGACTTATGAATCCAGCTCTTCCTGTTCTTAATGTTTGGGACTCTCGAGGCATCTAATTCAGGTTCCATTAAATGATAGCTTCTCTTTTTCTTTTTTATATTATTAGGAAAAAAATAAACATTTATTTCTTTAAAACACAATGAAGACATTTCTCCCAGTCGTCTTCCTTCTGCCATGATGTCCAGAGAGTGAGGTTGGGCTGTCTGAGGTTCTGTTGCCTGGCAGGAACCCTTTAATTCAAAGATGGCCAACAACTCAGTGAGCCAGCCGGCCTTTGCTCTCTCCTGGCTGAGCTGAAGCAGCAAACACGGGCCTCCCAGCGCCCGTTCTTGTTCTTTCCCTGAGTTGCCTGCTGCCATCTGCTGGCCATATTAAGTCAAAATTAGCATCACATTGATGTTTTCCAAGTTTCTAAATGAGGTTCCAGCTGCTTCTCAGTACTGCTTTCTGAGTCATCTTCAGGGGCAACCTAGGGGGCAGTGTTAGCAAACAGGACCACCTGGCAAGTTTCAGGCTAAGGCACTCAGGCAAAGGCGGCTCGAGCCTAATTTCCATTCAGGAACAAGGGCCTCAACAGTCAAATCAGAAACACTCTCATTCCATTATCTCCCATCCTACAAATGTGCCATCTTGTCCAGTCTCACGTTGCATATCCCCCGCCCATCTCCCACCCATTGCTCTGACATCCTTTATCCATTAGGCTTGCACAAGACTCGTATTACCATGACAATCATCCACTTAAAAAATTTTTTTGGAAATAGTTCTACATAGAAAAGTTAAAAGAGTAGTAAAAGAATTCCCTTGATCCTTCTCCAGAATCTGTTTAAAATTTTTCAGTTGTCTCAGTAGTTCCTTTGTAGCAGAGAATCAGTTCAGGGTCACACATTGCTCCAGTTGTCATTTTTTTTTGTTTTTAGCATCTTTCAATTTGTAAATTTCCACCCTATCCTTGACCTTCATAACTCTGACATTTTAAAAAGTTACATGCCAGGCATTTTGTAAAATGCCTCTCATTTTACATTGGGCTTGTCTGATGTTGTCTTATGTCTCAGTTTGTGCTTTTTTTTTTGTCTAAAATATAACAGATGTTGTGTCTTTTCATTACACCTTATCTGGTAGTACACCCTATTGGCCTGTTTCTGATAGTGTTAATTTTGGTCACTTTCACTAAGATCGTATCTGTCAGATTTGTCCACTGTGAAGTTACTTTTTTTTTTCTCTTGTAATGATGTTAGTTTCCTGTTGCTTCTGCAACAAATTACCACAAACTTAGTGACTTAAAACAACACACTTTTAATAATCCTACAGTTCTGAAGGTCCTAAGTCTGAAAGGAGTCCCACTGGGCTACAATCAAGGTGTCAGCAGGGCTGCGTTCCTTCTGGAGGCTCTAGAAGAGAATCTGTTTCCCTGTTTTCTATTCCTTGGCCCCTTCTGCCATTCTCAAAGCTAGCAGTGTCGCAGCTTCAAATCTTTGTTGGACTCTGACCTCTGTTTCCACCATCTCATCTTCTCTGATTCTCTTGCTGCTCTCTTTCACTCACAAGGGCCCTTGTGATTACATCAGACCCATCTGAACAACCTCCCCATCTCCTGATCATTAATTTACTCATGCCTGCAAAGTCTCTGTTGTCAAGTAAGGTAACATCTTCACAGGTTCTGGGAATTAGGATGGAGACATCTCTGACGGGTTATTCTTCTGCTCCTCAGCCACTCTGAAACTGTGGAAATTTCTGTTACTCACCCCACTTTCACACGTAAGTTTTGGCATCCTTTGATTCTTCTTGCCTAATTATTGCTATAATTATTACTGATGCCAAATGGGCATTTTTTTAACTCTATAACTCCTTTACATTTATTAGTTGGCTTTCTACTACACAAAGGAGTTTCTCTTCTCCCCATTTATTGAATAATTCATTTATTTATACCAAGGTGTACTCATGGGTTCCTTATTTGGTTCAATAGATTATGCTTTATTACTACTGCTATTTTTTGATGTTTGAGTTGTTGCAGATTTGACTAGTGGGAGCCCCTTCAAGCTGCCTTTTGTACCCTTTTAACGTGTCCTCATCTTGCTTGAACATCTCCTTATTTTTGGCCATAAAAAGATAAACAGTCTAGACTCATCTTGTAATTTCCTCGCCCCAATCCTGGAATCAGTCATTTCTCCAAGGAGGCCTGGTTCCTTTTGGTAGAGAGAGGAGTTTGCAAATCAACATCTGGGTACTAAGTGTACTGTTTGCCCCCAGTTCCTTTCAGTTGGCAGCGCTGGAAAATACATGTATGTACACGCACACACATTTACATCTCTATTCTTCTATTTGTATGTATTAAAAACCAAGAGTTTTCAATACCTCCAATTTTTTTGAGACAGCATCTCGCTCTGTCATTCGGGCTGGAGTGCAGTGGCGTGATCTCAGCTCACTGCAAACTCTGCCTCCTGGGTTCAAGCGATTCTCCTGCCTCAGCCTCCCAAGTAGCTGGGGGCTACAGGTGCACACTACCATGCCTGGTTAATTTTTGTACTTTTTGGTGGAGACAGGTTTTCACCATGTTGCCCAGGCTGGTCTTAAACTCCTGACTTCAAGAGATCTGCCTGCCTCGATCACGAATCACAAAAGTTCTAGGTGTGAGCCACCACGCCCGGCCTCTAGCTGATCTCTTTGGCCCTGCTGGACTACCGCTCCTTCTTGTGGAGGCTGGCCCTGCTCAAGCTTATCTCCTCCACTCTGCCTGCCTTGTTTGGGCCAACCTAATGGCTTTTTGAAGAAGGAAGGGAGGGAGACGGAGAAAGGGAGGCAACAGTTTTTTTTTTTTTAAGGGAAGGAAAGAGATGATAATGTACTTTTGTGGTTTTTCCTTTCTTAGAGTTTTAGCGATGGGGCCTTGCTCCGTCATCCAGGCTGCGGTACAGTGGTGTGATCACAGGTCATTGCAGCCTCAAACTCCTGGGCTCAAGTGGTCCTCCCACCTCAGCCTCCCAAGTAGCTGAGATTACAGGCATGAGCCATTTGCACCTGGTCAAAACATCCCGTTTCTCTCTTTTTTTTTTTGAGATGAAGTCTCACTCTGTCGTCCAGGCTGGAGTGCAGTGGCATGATCTCTGCTGACTGCAACCTCCGCCTCCCAGGTTCAAGCAATCTCTCCTGCCTCAGCCACCCACGTAGCTGGGATTACAGGCGCCTACTACCACGCCCAGCTAATTTTTGTATTTTTAGTAGAGATGGGGTTTGCCATGTTGGCCAGAATGGTCATGAACTCCTGACCTCAGATGGTCTGCTCACCTCGGCCTCCCATAGTGCTGGGATTGCAGGCGTGAACCACAGTGCCCAGCCACTCATGTACATTTTTAACGGACCTCTTACCACTATGGTAATAAATTCTTTGTCTGATGGTTATTTTCTCCACTAAAACTTCATGAAGGCAACAACCATGCCTGCTTTGCTCATTTATGGATTGAAACCCAGGGCCTAATGCAATGGCTCTTTACACCTAGCACATTGTAAGTACTTGAGGTTTCTGGATAAATGATTAAGTTGTGTAAAACAACAATAGCAAAATTACAACTATTCAACAGTTTGTAACACAACAGACATAAACAAGTGCTAGTATCTACATAGTCCAAATCATCTGTGAGCTTTCCAAACTAGAAACTGAATTATGATACCTTTTTATGTTCTCTAAGGCTGAGTGCTCTGGGGTAAAGACATCTTACTTATTGAGCTTTTGTTATTAAACATTTCTTTGGTTTTGAAGTCTTATATTGTTTAAAATAGATTTTTTTGAACTAAGAATTTCAATACAAAGGTGCACTTCAAGACAATTTCAAATATTACTGTCCTGTTGCATTTGGTAAAATTGATTTTGGCTACTGTCTTAGGCCACTCGTGTTGCTATAACAAAAAATGCCTCAGACTGAGCAGTTTGTAAACAGTAAAGTGTATTGCTCACAGTTCTAAAGGCTGAGAAGTCCACAATCAAGTTTCTAGCAGATTTGCTGTCTGGTGAGGTTTCTCTCTGTTCCACAGTTGGTGCCTTCTATTAATAGCTGTGTCCTTACACGGCAGGAGGGACAAGCAAGCTCCCTCAGGCCTCTCTCAAAAGGCACAGGCCCCACTGGTGAGGACCTGCTGTCATGGCCTGATCACATCCCAGATACCCCACCTCTTAATACTACCACGCTGGGGACTAGGTTTCAACATACACATTTTGGGAGGTCACAAGCATTCAGACCATAAGAATCACATAGGCAAGACAACGGTACGTTTCAGAATTTCACTGTGAGAAATCACTGTGACCATACTTAGCAGCGTGGCAACAAAATGGGTATGTTCAGTTGCTGCCAGGCCTGTTCCCTCACTCTCCTACAAATATTTGTTAAATAGCTGTAATCATTTGCCCCAGCTTCTACCAGGAAATGTCAAAGCCAGTCATTACATGTGTTTCCCCTTTCCCCTCTCTCTTTTCCTCTTAGACACAAAGTCCTAATGCATTTGTGCTCCCCCCAGGTAAAAGGCATCCACTTCAGTGACTGATGGAAATAAACAGCTGGACTCTTTCAGAGGACGCATTAGGAAGTAATGGAACACGCCGAAACACAGCTGTCGCAAGGGCTGAAAGTGGTTGCTCTGCATAAAGGCTACAACTTCAGGCATAAAGAGCCATGCCTTTTTGCCTTTCTCAGAAAACCTGCTGCTCAGGGATTACTTTGGTTCTGTGGAAAATAAGCATAAGTGGTGCTGCCTCCCAGAAGTCATGGCATCAGCCAGGAGCAGGAAGGAGGCTGGTGCAAGAACTCAGAGGCTACTCTGGGTGTCAGAGCCTCTCAACCTCTCATTGGTCTCCGTGGTGAGGCCCAGAGTGCCCCCTTTACCTGGAACACCCCGGCTGCAGCCATGGCTGCCTGGCTTTGTAGACCCAGAAAATGTATAAACTTGGAATCCTGAGGTCTACTGACTCCAGGCCCTGGGGGAAGCAATGAATTGACTTTTCCATTTTTTTCCTTTTCTTTTCTTTTCTTTTTTTTTTTTTTGAGACGGCGTTTTGCTCTTGTTGCCCAGGCTGGAGTGCAATGGCGCGATCTCGGCTCCTGGCAACCTCCGCCTCTCGGGTTCAAGCAATTCTCCTGCCTCAGCCTCCCGAGTAGCTGGGAGTACAGGCAAACACCATCACGCCCAGCTAATTTTTTATTTTTAGTAGATATGGGGTTTCTCCATGTTGGTCAGGCTGGTCTCGAACACCCAACCTCAGGTGATCTGCCCACCCCTGCCTCCCAAAGTGCTGGGATTACCAGCATGAGCTACCTACCAGCCCAAAGCAGGTACTTTGATAACTAGTGAGTTATTTGCTTTGAGATAATTCCATCACACTGACTTTTTGAGCTCACTGTCAGTGTAAACTCCATCAACTGATAGATGTAGTCTGGCTGTAGCCTGCTGGGAAATCAGAAAGACTGGAAAACCAGCCCAGGAAACAGCACTGGAATAAGGAGCACTTGAACAAAGGAGTTGGCAGAGATTCAGAGTTTAAAAGGAGATGATGGCATGTTAGCAAAAGAAAGTGTAGAACAGGTTTCAGATAGAAATGCTGCAGGTAATTTACATCATTCTCTCAAAGGTGACCACCCTCAGTGCCCATAAGGTTATGTAACAAGAGCCCTTGAGTTCCCAAAATGAAGTCAGATTTGATCTTGGATCTTAAACAGTGGGAGAGCATATTTGACCACTGTATCTGCTGGGAGCTATTACAAGGCATCTAGGGCAGAGTTAAAATAAACATCGGTGTATCCCTGCTATCTTCAGGTGAAGAAAAAGTAAACATGAGCCCTTGAATTAGGAAAAACCAAGTATCTCTCCCCTGCAGTCCCTTGTTCTCATATGGCCCAATAAGGGTCACTTTATTTTGTCACTTATTTGTTCCCCAGTAAGTCAGAAACCTGAGTTCTATACTTTTTTCAGTTTCCTTATATATGTGTCTTGAAAAAGAATAAGTGTTATTTTCTGCTGTTTAAAAAAATACATTTTTTGTGGACAGAGAGAAAAAATGAAAGAAAGAAAATTACCTTTAATCTCATCATCTAAAGAAAACCATCAATTGCATGTTGATATATAATATGGTTTTTAAACTGTTCTCCCGAGAACTTGGAATATGGAAGTGTCTGGCCCATAGCACCCAAGAAAACACGTGGACGGTGTTTCAGGTCCCCTCTTGGATTACAGCAAAGCTCTTCTCTTTACTTTCCTCTGTGATTTTGGGTTCCGCAGAAGATTTTCAGCTGCTTTAAAAAGGCGTGAAAACTACTTACCTGCGTCTTCCTTTTTAATGGCTTCCTACTATGTAGCTAGTTCATAATGTGTTAAACCATCCATCCAAAATTGGACCAGCTCTGTCTTCAGAGAGGTATCTGGAAGAGGACAACAAGAGGTGCTCAGTATGAGAGGGCTTTAAACACTCTCCCAGTCGACCACCGTGGCATTTATTTTACTAGAGTTAAATCCAAAGCCCTCCGGTTCCCCGACTCCTTCAAACTGTCACTCCTGTAATACCGCAGTTTCCTTTTCCGTCAAGTATTTGAGTAAATTCACCTCCATGAAAAATAACCATTTAAGGAAAGAAAAATTATGACATTTAACAAATACCTGCAATTTTTGCCCCTCCCAATGAGTTCAGAACTGTGGATAAAACCTATGCTTCTCCTAGAGGGTACACTATTTAAATGCTTTCCTAAGAAATATAGATAGTTGGGAATCGTTTCTTTCTTTCTTTCTTTCTTTCTTTCTTTCTTTCTTTCTTTTTTTTT
The DNA here is from genome assembly GCA_004027715.1 of Plecturocebus donacophilus. Lineage (NCBI taxonomy): Eukaryota > Metazoa > Chordata > Mammalia > Primates > Pitheciidae > Plecturocebus > Plecturocebus donacophilus. The sequence continues at coordinate 22,394 of PVKP010011795.1, read as the reverse complement.
TTGAGATGCCGTCTTGGTCTGTCTCCCAGGCTAGAGTGCAGTGGCATGATTTTGGCTCACTGCAATCTTTGCCTCCCGGTTTCAAGTGATTCTCTTGCTTCAGTCTCCTGAGTAGCTGGGATTACAGGCGCCCACCAGCACGCCCAGCTAATTTTTGTATTTTTAGAAGAGACAGGGTTTCACCATCTTGACCAGGCCGGTCTCGAACTCCTGACCTCGTGATCCACCCACCTTGGCCTCCCAAAGTGCTGGGATTACAGGCGTGAACCACTGCACCCCAGCTTTTCTGTTCTAAATTACAGAATGACGTTCTTGGTGTCAGCGGTATTTCTACACCATAGAATTAGCTGAAGATGAAGAAAATGGACACCCTGTGTTATAACCATTTTCTCAAGCCCACTTTATAATACGTTCCCTGGTGGGTGAAGTTGTTATCAGTTATGTACCATCATAAGTACTTTTTAGTGGAATGCTATGATTTCAAAAGCACTGCATTGAAGAGGTATTGATTTTGGAAAACAGTATTAAATATATGATGATGAAGCCATCACACCTGTAAGAAGCAGTGAATGTGCTCAATGGAAATTGCATGTCTAGAAGGAAGAAAACAGCTGGAGTCAGAGGAGGAGAAAGAAAAAGAGGAAGGTATGGTAGCCAGTCACGATACTATTCCCTTCTTTCTGCCCGACCACAGTGCCTGTGAGGAGGTTCAGGCTGCACAGCCTATCACCACCTACCCTTAAGGCTCAGACAGACCCCTGCCTTCCAGGCCCATCCCCATTAAGAGCATTTTATCTGTAGAAGGATAACTTTCAGATTTTTCCCTTTCTTTTTGGAAGTGGCAATTTCCCAATTTATGACTCCAGTTTTAGCAGTTTTGCCTCTACCCATAATTGCATGGAGACATTTTAGAGGTTTAACTCATTTTGCATTACTAAATAATTCCCCTTTAATCATTCATGTCAGACGCCTATTAACATTTCTTAAAAATTTATAAAAGGATTTTGATCTGTCAGAAAAAAAAGCCTCTTTAAAATTCAGATTATTAACTTGCTGAGTGTTCTCCATGTTAATGTGTTTTCTATCAGTCACTGCAGTCACAAAACTACTTGTACAAGGCTTAATGTGCAGAAAGTAGTTTTATAGTTTTACATGTGGGAAATGTTTTTCTGCACTCCCCCAGTCTTAAAAATGCTCTCTGTCAACCTCTTCTATTTGTTATGCTATCCTTTATCTTTGACCGCCTTAGTCTCTTTCTTCTTAAGAGGCTGTTGACACTGTTGTGAGAAATGAGGCAGCAGTATGTGCAGTGGTTAAGAGCATGACTTTGAAATCAGGCCTGCTCTGTGCCTCAGTGTGGCCTCTTGCTAGCTATGTGACCCTAAGCACGTCAAAATCATCTGAGCTTATTTCCACAACTGCTGTGGAGCAGCAGTGCTTTCCTCTGAGGCAACATCAAGGTGAAGCCCTTAGCATAGCTGATAATCACTGCATTTTAAATTCTAGCTCTACACACACACACACACACACACACACACACACACACACTCTCTCTCTCTCTCACACAGACACACACACACACAAACACACAGAGAGAGAGAGAGAGAAAGAGCGAATATGAGTCTGTTGACACAGTGGCAAAACTACTGTTTGTCCATTATTTTCAGGGAAGAATGAGTTAAGAGCCATTTCTATTACAGCTACAACTGAAATAAAGAATTAAGAGAAGATGGAGATTGGAGATGGAAGTTTATCTTCATCTGTGGTACTGGAAATACACTAGCTTTGTAGAAATCATGAGTACTGAATAAAAATTTATCTAGAGAAGTAAATAATGTGCAATGAGGTATAAGATATCATTAGATATTGCTATGGACTGAGTGTCTGTATCCTCCCCAAATTGATATGTTAAAACCTAATATTAGGAGTTAGGGCTTTTGGGAGGTAATTATGTCATAAGGGTGAAGCCCTCATCAGTGGGATCAGTGCCTTTCTAAGTAGAGATGCAAGAGCTGGCCCCCAGCTACCTCTGCCATGTGAGGATATGATGAGAAGGTGGCCATCTGCAAACCAGGAAGAGAGCCCTCCCAAGACACTTGCTGCCAGCGACTGATCTTAAACTTCCCAGCCTCCAGAACTGTGAGAAAAAAGTTCATTGTTTAAGCCACCCAGTGTATGGCATATGGTATTCCGTTATAGTAGCCTGAACTGTCCAAGACAGACATTGTAAAAATTGTTTCTCATGTTCTTCCATTTATAAATACTCTTAGTTAATTACAAATCAGATTTCAGATAGGCATGGTAGCCATGAAGCTCTAGGCAGTGAGCTGGTAAGGCTGTTCGTACCTGTAATCCCAGCTACGTGGGAGGTCGAGGCAGAAGGACTGCTTGAAGCCAGGAGCTGGAGACCAGCCTGGGCAACGGAGAGATCTGGGTTTTGTTTGTTTGTTTGTTTTTTAACTTTTAAATAGTTCTTTATTCATAAACTTGACGCAAGTTTACAAAATTGACTGTACATTGACAAATAAATCTGCAATGAAAAGTAAAATCCAAAAACAAAGCATGCCAAATGCGCAGCTATCAATCTGTTTGCCATCAGGATATTAAAGAATTCAATAGTGTATTCAAGATTTAGCCTCAGGTTTAAGGAACTTCAATGCTTTAAATAATTCTGCCTTGTCACTTGTTATCTGAACAACTGGCAATCAGAACTTTATACAAATGTAACCACGTGAAAAAGTACCAGAAATACAAATAAAAATAAATTAGCTGTGTGTGGTGGTGTGCACCTGTCGTCCTAGCTATTTGGGAGGCTGAGGTGGAAGGAATGTTTGAGTCCAGGGGAATTTGAGGCTGCAATGAGCTATGATCGCACCACTGCACTCCAGCCTGCCCCACTGAGTGAGACCCTATCTCTAAAAAAAATTAAAAACTAAAAGCACTGTTAAAAAATCAGTGACTATTACTCCAAACCTAACCCATGCTGAAGAGAATGGAACAAATATGAGATAATGCCTGCTGGTGTAGCAGAGAGAGGGGCCCTGGAGGCTGGGTAAGGATCTGGCTCTACTCCTGTTTGCTCTGGGGTCTTGGGGGAACAACTTGAACTTTCCTCATCTGTAACATACGGGTAGGTGTAAATATCTCACAGAAGTGGATGTAAAAATAGCTGTCCCTAGGCCTGGTCCCTGGAGAGTGCTCAAAAGTGTTAGCCCCTCCCTTCCAAGAGTGTACAATTTTACGAAGAGAAAATTAATGGCAAAAACTGCAATTACTTTTGTACCAACCTAATTAGAAAGTATAGTTCAGCTGCTAGGATGCTTAATGAAACGGAGGGCAAAGAGGGAGAAACGGGCACTCCAGAACAGTGAGTGAAGGCTCTGGCAGGAGGCATCAAACACAGCAAAATGGTGGTGATGGAAACACTTCACCACCCCCACCCAGACACACACACACACACACACACACACACACACACACACACACACACATCCAATTTTCTACCTTAAGTGAAGGAGGCCTGTGTTTGCGCACTAGAACTTCCTAAGCAGCATGATGCCATCCAGAGCCCTGCCATTGTTTGCTTCAAGATAGAATGCTTTGGCTTGTGAATTCTAAGCAGCAGGCTGACTGGTGCAAATTGCCTCCGTTTTCCCTTCCAAAATGCCACTAAGCTGAATATGCTCAGGACCAAGAGCGAAGGCCCCATCTCGTTGCTTTCCACACTATGAAACCGGAGGAGCCGTGCCTCCTGTTGCTAGCACCTCGTTCTTGTCTTCAACAGTTACATTTCAGCTTTTAAAAAGCAAAAGAGTGAGGGTGCTTCAAACAAAACACACCTCCTCTGCTGTCTCCTTTAGTCTGGTAACTCCCGTTCTCTCCTCTTCTTGCCTGCTTTGGAACCCAAAGTAAGTTCAGCTTCCAGCAACGGAATCTCATTGGCAAATCACAGCAGCCCAGGCACAGCACACAGCTGCCCTCTCTCCTGGTTAACTTTGCTTTCCCTGCTCTGCACTGCACTCTGAGGCTATGCTTTTACTTTCTTCTTTCCAACTGCAGCCAAGGAAACGCTCATGGGAGGAGAAACAATCCTGAGAAGCTAATTGAGGACCAAATTGGGCTTTTGAATCTAAGCAGTGTGTGTTAACACCCATGGCCTCTGCAAATGGCTTCTGAAGCCACAAAAGGCTTTCTTTCCTTAGATTACTTGCTGTAACAGCTAGACATTTCTATCTGTTCCAGGGTATCAACAAAAGAAAGGACTGTGGTCACATTCCCTTTTCTCCAGAGAGCAGAAAATCGAGTTAGAGGGAAAAATACTCATCGATGTGCTTCCAAAAGCTCCACTCTTGCCAACGCTGATGTGTTGCAGTAGGAATATCGGCAGCCTCAGATAGGGCCTCATGAGCCACCGCAGTGAGAAACAACTGTCCCTGCTTTTCACAAGAACTGGGCCCAGAGCAGTGGGGGGCGGGCAGGGGTCATCAAGGAAGCTCATTCTGTTGGGGGCTCCCAGTTTCCCCAACATCAGGGGTCTTCTGAGCAACAAGCAGGTGGTGAAGCAGTATGAAACCCTGCCACTTGGAACAGGTGAAGGAAAGCAGGTCGGCCATGCTCCAGTGCCAAAAGCATTCTCACGGAGAAGACAGGTTAGGCTCATTGGAAGTGAACTTGGACTAGAGAGTGGGATCCACCACCAGGGTCTAGATTCAGATACGAGTATTCTAAAAGACTGAATTGTTCAAAGGAAAGGATTATTCTAGGAGGAAGAAGCATTATAAGAGAGACTAGACTGACCAACTTTCAAAGCCTCTGTCAGTCCTGAGGTTCTGTGTCTCACTTCTCAAACACTCCCATTTTGGTCTGGACACCACGGAATATTCTATGAGCACATTCTATGTGGCCCAGTAGGTGTCCTGGGCTAAACTGATGAACTCATCTCTCTGTCTCTGTCTCTGTCTCTCTCTCTTTCTCTCTCTCTCTCACACACACACACACACACATGCACACACACACACAGAGTCATAGTGATTGATTCAGTAATTACTGGGCACATCCTTTAAAGTAAATCATAGTAATTTTCTAGGAATATAAAAACAAATGTCCTCTTTCTTTTATGACAGATAAGAGTAAGGAAGAAAAGGGTCTTGATTGCTGTTGACAGATATTTTTGGAGGACCACTCCACAAGCCATCTTTAGGAGGAAGGCAGAGATGGAGGAAGAAAGGAAACAAGGCCCTTGGTGACGTGAAGTCTTATCTAAAGCTAAATCTACCTTTGGACCTTTCAGTGCAAACATCAATCAAATCTCTTGATTGTCTGAATCAGTCTTAGTTGGGGTTTCTGTTATTTGCAAATAAAAGCATCTTAACCAATGTAAGGGCAATAGCGAGACATGTAAGTCTCAGTCCTTGACCTGAAAGAAAGAGCTTCCAATATAGCTAGGAAGATGAGACATTTTTATAGGATAAATAGAACAACACAGAAGAGGAATACAGATATCAGACATGACCACATAAGATACAGTACCAAATGGGTGTCACAAAACCACGACAAACCATAGGATAGAGAAAACAATGCTGTAAACTACTCAGGGAAAGGCATGTGTCCTGTCTTCCCTCTTCCTTATTTCTGTTAATCAGGGTGAGGCCTCTTTAAGAGCATGGTCTCTGGAGTCAGATTGCATAGACTTAATTCCCAGCTTGTCTTAAATCACACTTAAATTGCATAGACTTAAATTCCATTTGCTAGTTTTGTGGTCTTGGGCTAGTAATTTTTCTGCACCTTAATTTCCTGATCTGTAAAGTAGGTATTAAAAAACTAATTATCTCTTCTTGTGAGAATTGAATGAGTGAATACAACAGTGCCTGGTACATAATCAACATGCAATAAGTATTCACTCTGACCTTGATTCAGTAAACAATTTTTGATACCTGTGATGTACCAAACACTGTGTTTGAGGTAGAATAATAGTGAATAAAACATAATCTATGTCCTTGAGGAGGTTACAACCTCCAATGAAAGATACAGACTAGTGAATGGGCCATTGAAGCATGTGGTAAATGAGCACAGGAAGGATGTATTAGTTCAGATTTTGGCTTACAGAAACAAAAACAACTGAGCTCTCTTAAACAAAAGAGAGGATTTTAAAAAATATAAATGTAGCAGTATGTCAGAATAGGACCATGATAGAAGCAGGAACTGGAGAACCATTGGGAGCCCAGAAGTAGTCCTTCTCTGCTGGTGGGCTGCACTCTTCTTTTCTCTGCAGACTGGGCTCCTGCTTCTTTGTCCCCACAGAGGGGTATGACCACCCCACAGCTCCTTCCTGGATTTACATGTTGAAGCCTGACCAGGAGGCTGGATGGTTTGTCCCTCTGCCAGATTCTTGGGAAGGGGAATCTAGTTGGTCTCCTTCAGTGAAGGGTTTAATGGGCACGGTCATAGTAGAAACATGGCTCTGGGGCCAGTGACTATAAATTGGGGGAGTGGGCAAGTGGGGCTCAGTTCCTGAAGAAGGAAGTTGGCTCATGGGCTGATTAGATACTTCCAAAGGTGTCAACTCCTGGAGGGACTCTAACCAGCCTTGAGTCAGAGGACGCTTCCTAGAAGAATTCATGTCTAGGCTGAGACTTTGAAGACTAATGAGAATGAACAGATGAAGGGATGAGAAGAGAGTATTCCTGTAATTTTGAGAAGCATGAGTAGAGAGAAGGGGGCGTCTCTGGAGATCTCCAGGGAGGCCAGGGACAAGAGAGGAGCCTGGGAAAGTGAGCAGAAGGTAGATCACAAAGGGTCTTGTAAGCTTTACCATGTTGGGACTTTGCTGTGAGTTCTGAGGGGATGTATTAAAGATTTAAAAAGAGAACTCACTTTTCTTTACAACATTGACACCATCAAATGTTTTGTTGGACAAATTATTCTGGGAATATGGAGAATATGTTGGGGTTGGGGAAAATGGGGGCATTGAGATAATTTAGGTGAGAGGGGGTGTTGGTGGTCTGAACTAAGATGGTAATAGTAAGAAGAAAAAAGTTGTGTTGATCTTAGGACACCGACATTACACAGTGCCTGATTTATATTAGGATGTTTGGTGAACGATAGCAACACAGAAATACGATAAGCTGTAGTGGCTTCCTCTAGTTCAGATACTTCTTGTTGCTTTGGTGATCAATGGCACTAGAACAGAGGAAGGGCTGGTAAATTCTGGCTGCAGGTCAGCACTGCTGAAAGATGTATTAAAGGCCCTTTCTCCCGCTGCCATTTGTAACTCTTTGCATCCCTTGATGTGCCAGGGAAACTTCAGCTCTGTAACTCAGGAAGGAGAGAAGAATTATGGTTGAGGGCCAGGTTGAGAGGAGGAGGAGAAACAAAGGCAGAAGGAGAAGAAGTGGAAGGAGTGATGAATGGGATAGATGGTATAGATCTCCTTCCCAACTTGGTCTCTTTGTTTGGAAGAAACTAAAGGAATTATTTTCAAGTGAGTCTCTGAGACTTGGGAGGGGGTGAGGCTGATGACAGCTGCTCACAGAAAATGGTGTGGGAGCCAAGCAGAAGAACATGTTGTCTGCTGTGGGCCCCTGCAGCTGACAGTGTTGCATGGGCCTACTTGGAGTTCCCATTTCAGAAATACCTGGGGAGAGAGGAAGGGGACTTAAGGGGAAGCCCTGAGTTCTGGTTTTGGTGTATGTGTTTGTGTATGTGCATGTAGCCGTGCAAAGAAGGTGGCGAGGGAGATCATGTTCTTGTGATTTGGGCAGAACTCTGAGGAACCCTCATTTTCTAGTTACAGGTGGGTGGTTTGATTTTTCACCCAGATAATCCGGTGTTCAGGAAACAAATAAAGAACATCCTGAGCAAGTATTTGAGTTTAAATATTTTCAATTTTGTGCCCATGTCACTTGAGGGGAAGTATTTTTGCTCACTCTCTGGGTGCACAGGACATACTACCATGCCGCTGTGGCCTCTGTATGCATCTTCCAGAGGCCTCAGAGCAGCACAGCCAAGCTGCACCATTCATAAGGTTCCCCCAGGCTCACAATGGGGGCTTTCTAGCAATTCAGGGACATAGAAGTTTCTCTTTTATAAATCTGACAGTGTGGTCCATAGCCTTCCTTCTTTTTTTTTGGTATCTGGAAATCCTCCTTTTTTAAAAAAAAAAAAATGAGATGGAAATCTCGTTCTGTTGCCCAGGCTGGAGTGCAGTGATGTGATCTTGGCTCACTGCAACCTCCACCTCCTGGGTTCAAGCAATTCTCCTACCTCAGCCTCCTGAGTAGCTGAAGTTACAGGCATCCGCCACCATGCCTGGCTAATATATTTTTTTGAGACAGAGTCTTGCTCTGTTGCCAGGCTGGAGTACAGTGGTGCAATCTCAGCTCACTGCAACCTCTGCCTCACAGGTTCAAGCAATTCTCCTGCCTCAGCCTCCCAAGTAGCTGGGATTACAGGTGCACACCACCACACCCAACTAGTTTTTGTAGTTTTAGTGGAGACTGGGTATCGCCATGTTGGCCAGGATAGTCTTGATCTCTTGACTTCATGATACGCCCTCCTCAGCCTCCCAAAGTGCTGGGATTACAGGCATGAGCTACTGTACCAAGCTAAGACATCCTCTTGTAAGGTAAAACATGTTTGTTAGTTTTTTTTTTTTAAACACGTTAAATCAATACTTTTGAAAGTAATCTAGGATTTAGGCCAATACTTTGCAAAGGCCTCTATTTAATTATAAAAAGTTCTAAATATACCTTTAAAAAGACATAACGAAATATTTGACCAGAAATTTCCATTCATTTTGCAAAAGGATCATTTACCATCTTGCCGTCTTATATAGTTAATACATTTACTTCTGATGGCAAATGTACTACTCAAGACCCCTCAACTGTTTGGAAATAGAGATTTCTTTTAGAAAAGCAGCTACCTAGTGCTGAGTACTTCGCAGCTAATCTTGAGGAAAACTCCTTTCATGAAGAATCAAATCTGGATATTTTTTCATAGAAGAAAGAGTTCTTTTGTTTTATGAGGAAGTTGTTGCATTGAACTTGGGTTCTGTGACCTTGAGTATAACATTATTTCCCACTAAATGGGAATTTTTTTTTGTTTGGTTTTTAAAAAGGTCATGAGTGTCCTGTCCATATCCCTTGGATGCTACCATTTCAGTAAACTCCAACATCTCCCAAGGCTTGTGTCTGTCTCTTCAGGCACAGGAACTTTGTCCAGCACTGAGAAAAGCTGCCATGTAGGTGGCAGGAAGTGCTGGGGAATTGATAGTACCCAGGAGCAGTCCTCAATTAAGGCTCGATAGGAATTGGTATATAAATATCCCTGCTCCCCCCAGTTTGAGTGGGATAATTCTGACATACATATTTTCTACTCTGTCTTGCAGTTTCCCTGTGGATTGAGCTCCATCGCCGCCCAGGATGTAGCAGGCCTAATGACCACTCTTTGGTGGCTGCCTTCCATTCCCTCTCTCACTTCCTCACTTCCCTTCTAGTAGTCCCTGCACCTCTAAAATAAGCTATTCTACTCAAATCTATGTCCTAGGGTCTACTCCTGGGGAAACCAAACGAAGACAGGCTCATTTGTTTAAAATGGGATCATTCTGCTATTTCATATTCTGCTACATGCTGGTAGAGTATCAAAGCATAATTCACAAACTGCTATAAAGATAATTCCCATACAAATAGATGCATGTGTCAAGGTTTTATTTAATTCATTTATGAGGGAACTGGCAGAATAACAAAGCTGATTCAATGTAGATAGTGAAAAAAGAAATGCTGAAATAAGAATGCTAAATTAGATGTAAAATTGCTTAATGTCCTACAGGGCAATTACATCAGAAACTTTGAGTTATGTTATCACTCAGAGGAACAAATGTCATTATAACTTACCAGTTTCCTATAGCAATAAACTCTAATTTTATAGACTAGAAAGGGTCTGGGTCCCTGATTAATTAATACTAGTAATTCAAACAATGTTAGACCCTACTCTCATTAGATTGGGCTTAACATGATCAAAGGTCACCCAGTTATCTTTTTTACTTATTTCCAAGTTTGGAATCATTTTTGGAGCAACAGGAGACTTTTTTTTTTTGGAGGCCGAGTCTACTCTGTTGCCCAGGCTGGAGTGCAGTGGCATGATCCCAGCTCACTGCAACCCCTGCCTCCTGGGTTCAAGTGATTCTCCTGCCTCAGCCTCCTGAGCAGCTGGGATTACAGGCGCACGCCAGCTAATTATGTATATTTGGTAGAGACAAGGTTTCACCATTTTAGTCAGGCTAATCTTGAACTCCGGACCTCTGGTGATCTGCCTGCCTCGGCCTCTCAAAGTGCTGGGATTACAGGCGTGAGCCACCGTGCCCAGCCAACAAGAGAGTTTTATGGTGGCTTATAAGTAATCTGTGGGCTAATGAATGTGACATTCTTAGTGGCAGATCAGTAAGTGAAATGTGTGTGTGTTTGTATATATTTCGAAACACTCATTTCACTTGGTTGGAACAACAAAATATGTTTTGAAGACATTTTAAAAATTAGAAATGCAGCACATTTTGATATTGAATAAAACATGTAACATAAATTATCTAAACAAACTTCCTCTATCATGTAGGAGTTTTGTCTTCTGTTTCAGTTTTTATTAAATGTATCTAGCATTCTGATGAAATTATCTGGAAATTCTGGATCTGGAAAGTGGTTACAGATGTGTCCAGATATTCCTTACTGAGAAAGAATCTTTTGGAAAACATCTGTTATACTAGTACACATATTTATTTGGGTTTTTTTGGGGGAGGAAGGTGGGTGAAGATAGAGTCTCTCTTTTGCCCAGGCTAGAGTGAAGTGGCACGATCTCGGCTCACCACAACATCCGCCCCCTGGGTACAAGTGATTCTCCTGCCTCAGCCTCCCAAGTAGCTGGGATTACAGGTGCCTGCCACCACGTCCAGCCAATTTTTGTATTTTTAGTAGAGACGAGGTTTTGCCATGTTGGCCAGGCTGGTCTTGAACTCCTGACCTTGTGATCCACCTGCCTCGGCCTCCCAAAGGGCTGAGATTACAAGCATGAGCCACTGCACCAGGCGAAATTTTTTTTTCTTAAAAGAATCTCAGTGGACATCTTTAAGACCACAATACCTTTTTCTTCCCCACTTGAAATTTTGATCAATGGTGTCAAAAGATGAAGATAATAAACTTCTTCCATCCTCTTGTATTTAGAGGGCCTGAAGGGCTATTCCATTATCAGCTAATAAGACCTACCTGCACACTACCACGTCTGGTTTAACACTCAATTTGAAAAATCAGCAAAGATAAGCTGTTCTCTGACGTGAGAACATTTGGAGTGGAATTTCTTTGCATATGGTGAGGAATTAAGTGGAGGTAGTTTCAGAGACCATCTCAAAGCCTGGATTCAAATAGGCTCTTCTTTCCCTTGATCTCTTTGAAAGCCAGCAGCCCCTGAATGCTGGCAGCAGAAGGGAGCATTCTCTCTTTGTAAATGGAATGACCTGATTTTTATCTCTAGTTGGATTCCAGGAGGAAGCATGATGTCATTTCAACCACTGGCCAGAAACCTTCTTGCTTAATGAGCACTTTGAGCTTACTGGCAGCCAAGAAGGCCTTTGTTTACTGTGCTTAGAAACCAGGGTCAAAGATTCTTTCTCTGCCTCTTAGGAACAAAGGGCCAGGCTTGCTAACCAGCCCTCGTCTGTGAACAAGTCTCAGGCATGGCAGACAGATAAATACAACCGGCTCCCAAAAGGTTACAAAGTCTAAGAGGTCAATAGGACAGGAGAGAGAAGGAGCTGAAATGCCAACAAAGATGAGTCTTTGTGTGTGTAAGTCCTCCCTCCCTGACCCCCGGGTGTGTGTCACCCAGGTGTCCTGTGGCAGGTGCGTGCCACTCTCCCTGCCTGCAGCCCTCCCTGGCTCCTGCCTGGCCCCACTCCCCACCCCAAAGCTTCCTTCAGCTGTTTGAGCAGTTGCCGTGGGGCTCAGATAGCCTCCCCCCACTGGCAGCTGTTGAGATGTATTCTCAGGGTGAAACAGATTTCTAGAACTGTGGTTACTAATTGCTGAGGGCAAAACCAGAAATATAAAGAAGAGAAAAATATGCAATGAGTTTATTTCTATTTGTGGTGCATAGCAAATTAGATATTAGGTGAAAGAGGCTGAGTATTAAGGAAAACACAGTGAAGCCCGTTCTCTAATTGAAATAGTGTAAGCCCTGTGATAATTTTTCTTCTTAAAAACAGCTTTATTGAGGTGTAATTGCCATATAATGAATTGCACATGGTTAAAGTATACAGTTGGAGAAGCTTTGACATATGAATACACTTGTGAAAAGTCCATCACCATAATGACGTGTCCACGTAGGGTTATCAGTTGTAACAAATGCACTGCTCTTGTCGGGGGAGATTAACGGTCTGGGAGGATATGCATGTGTGTGTGCTGGTGGTGTGGGAACTCTCTCTACCTTCCTCTCAATTTCAATTTTGCTGTGAACACAGAACTGCTCTAAAAATAAAGTCTATTTAAAAAAAGATTTGTAAAAAAGTTCATCACCACAATCAGGATTATCATCGTTAAAAGTTTCCTTCTGACACTTTGTAATCTTTTCTCTCCAGGGCCAGTTCTTCCCACACTCACTTTTCCCCATCCCCAGGGGACCACTGATTGGCTTTTTGTCACTAAAGACTAGTGATATTTCCTAGAGTTTTATATAAATGAAATCATACATTCTGTACTCTTTTTTTTGTCTGACTTTTTAAAGAAGATGTTGTTGTGCTTATCAGTCGTTTATTCTTTTTATTGCTGAATAATATGTCATTTGTGGAATACAAATGCCATATAATGAATTGCATGTGGTTAAAGTATACAATTTGAAAGGCTTTGACATATGTATACTCTTCTATACCATAATGATATGTCAATGTAGGGTTATGGCTATTCCACGATTTGTCTATTTACCTGTTAATAGGCATTGTGTTATTTGGGTTTTTGATTATTATAAGTTATTATAAACATTTGTGTACAAGTCTTTGTATGGACATACACCTTCAGATCTCTTGAGTAAATACCCAGGAATGAATGGCTGGATCATATGGCAGGAATATATAATTATTGTGCCCACACTGGAGTGTAGTGGCACAATCTTGGCTCACTGCAACCTCCGTCTCCCAGGTTCAAGCCATTCTAGTGCCTCAGTCTGCCAAGTAGCTGAGATTACAGGCATGCACCACCGTGCCCAGCTACTTTTTCTATTTTTTGTAGAGATAGGGTTTTGCCATATTGGCCAGGCTGGTCTCAAACTCCTGGCTTCAAGTGATCCACCTGCCTCTCCCTCCCAAAGTGCTGGGACTACAGGCATGAGCCACTGTGCCTGGCCTGGAATATATTAAAATTTTAAAGAAATGGCCAAACTGCTTTCCAAAGGGATTGTACTATTTTATATTCTGACCAGCAATGTATGAGGCTTCCAGTTCACCCCCTCATCAACAGTAGATATGGTCACTCTTTTTACTTTTGGACATTCTAATAGACATGAAGTAAGAGTATGGTGGGTTTTAATTTGAATTTTCCTAATGATTACAGATGATCATCTTTTTCTGTGCTTATTTGCCATTTGTGTGTGTGTGTGTGTGTGTGTGTGTGTGTGTATATTTGTATACATCTGTGTATGTTTCTTGTGTATATATCTTTTGCCCATTTCGAAACCTAGTTCATTTTTTATATATTTCTTTATATATTCTGAATATAAGTCTTCTATCAGATACAATATGTTATGCAAATATTTTGGTGTCTTATTTTTTCATTCTCTTCATAGTGTCTTCTGAAGAGCAGAAATTCTTAATTTTGATGAAGTCTAATTTATTAGCTTTTCTGATAAAATTTCTAAAAGATGACAGCACCATTTAGGCAATGTGATGGGCTTGACATAACTTTTTTTTTTTCTTGAGACGGAGTCTCGCTGTGTCACCCAGGCTGGAGTGCAGCGACTTGATCTTGGCTCACTGCAACCTCCGCCTCCCAGGTTCAAGCAGTTCTCTGCCTCAGCCTCCTGAGTAGCTGGGATTACAGGCACATGCCTCCATGCCCTGCTAATTTTTGTATTTTTAGTAGAGACAGGGTTTCACCATCTTGGCCAGAGTGGTTTTGAACTCCTGACCTCATGATCCACCCACCTCGGCCTCCCAAAGTGCTGGGATTACAGGTGTGTGCCACTGCGCCGGGTGACTTGACATAATTTTAAGTGCCTTCTTGGATCTGTGATTTTAAAAATTCTCTTAAAAAATAGTTTATTTACCTTTTTTTCTCCACACCATGATTTTTGTAACATCTGTGATTTTTAAATATGGCCTGGCAAGTTCTTTTCTGGTCAAACCTCATTACCACGACAGTCAAATAGCTAAAAGATACCCAGGTTCTGGGGCAGGTCTACTTATTTCAAGCAAAATTTGATAAACCACAATTACAGTATCACAAGGAAATCTGGACTAAACTGGAAAAATATGGTGGTGAGATTTTTGTAAATGCAACTCCAGGAGGGAATAAAGCCACTGAATTGGGTTTCTGGGGTGTATGGGGAAAGTAATTTTGTCTTTAACCACCGGGATAATAAAGACCAGCAAATTAGGTCCAAATCGTCCATGAATCAGGGATAAAATATTCAAATTCTGCCACTGGGGAAGGAGTGAACCATGGCTCTACACAGGCGTTGGCTGCCTCTGCACTATAGCAGGAGAAATTCTCCAGCTGCCTCCATAGGAAGCCAGAGCCTTACTACTGTATTTCAAATTACATATAAATTAAAGACCATGTCTGGGCTGGGCTCACACCTATACTCCCAACATTTTGGGAGGCCACAGCAAGAGGATCACTTGAGCCCAGGAGTTCGAGACCAGCCTGGGTGACATAGCAAGAGCTCATCTCTTAAAAAATAGAACAAAATTAGCCAGGCATGGTGGTGTGTTCCTGTAGTCCCAGCTACTTAGGAGGCTGAGGCTGGAGGATTGCTTGGGCTCAGGAGGGTGAGGCTGCAGTGAGCTGGGGCTGCACTACTGCACTCCAGTCTGGTTGACAAGAAAAAAAAAAGACTATGGCTATACCCAAATAATGAAAATATCACCTAACATTGCTAGTGCTTATGCTTGCTAGGGGAAGGTGTTTTACCATAGAACCTCATGTAGCCCCCCAACAACCCTGTGAATGGGTACCGTTGTCGTCTCATTTTATGGTTGAGGAAACTGAAGCACAGAAAGGTTAAGAGAGCAGTAAAGCCAGACAGTTCCATTGACTTCAGGGTCTGTGCTCTTCTTTCCCATTCTCTACTGCCACTTTTCATGGCACCTACAAAATTCAACTCTTTCACTTCTGTGAGTGATCTTTTAGCTAACTGGATCTTAGTATGAGCGATGCTTCTTGACTTGGGCACAAAGCATTCTTGTGTCCCCCGCCCCAGTACCGCAGCTCCTGCATGCCATGCACACGGAACTGCCCTCAGCTTTGCACTCCTCTGTGAGGGCAGCTTGGAAGCCTGTCTCCCTCATGAGACTGCAAGCTTCTGGGGTAAGGCTATGTCTTAGTGCCAGCACCTGGTCAGTTCTTGATATGTTTGCTGATTGAAGGAATGAAGAAATCTCCTAGCCCTGATGAAGTCTTTGATTCTAAATTTAGATGGCTAAGAAAGACTGATTGCTTCATGTTAAAAATAATTACTCAGGATTCAGATAAATGAGGACATTACTAGATCAATTATTCCCACAGGGAAATGGTCAGACTAACTCCAAAGATAGTTCAGAGATCTTTATTCTGGGAACATGCTGTTATCTTGTTACTGGAATGATTCAGAGCTCTATGCACAGACTAAGAACTAGAGACTTTGACAGATACAACCACAAGACTGTGGGCATTTCTCCTGAGAAGCCTGTACCACAGTGACAGAAAAAAAGAAATAAGGAGTTTCACACAGGGAAGGCCGTTCAAAAGAAATAATCATCATTGTAACAGCTGTCCCTTATTGCATGGTTGACTGCCACTGTACTGTTCTTTCCCTTCATTAACTCACTAAATCCTAAAAACAAGCTAAATAAACAATGAACCACCAATAACAGGGTAAACTGGCAACATATGGTTTCTGATGTTGTTCAAAGGGAAATACACATCACCCACGCAGTATTTCTTTTTCATAATGGTAAACAATACACAACACAAATTTACCATCTCAACCACTCCCAAGGGTACAGTACAATAGCATTAACTATACATACACTGTTGTGCAACAGATCTTTAGAACTTTTTATCTTGCAAAACCAACCTGTATATTTACAAACAACTTCCCTCTTTTCCCTCTCCTTAATCCTTAGCAACCATTCTACTCTATGTTTCTAAGAGTTTGCTCTAGATACCTCACCTAAGTGGAATCTGCAGTATCTGTCCTGCAATTGGCCCACTTCACCCAACAGAATGTCTCCAAGGCTCATCCATGCTGCAGCATATAAAATCACCTTCCTTTTTAAGGCTGAATAATTTTCCATTGTATGTATATACCACATTTTCTTTATTCATTAATCTGTCAGTGATGGGCATTTAGGTTGCTCCCACCTCTTGGCTATTGTGAATAATGCTGCCATGAACATGGATGTGCAAATAACTCTTTGACATCCTATTTTCAATTCTTTTTTCACATATACCCAGAAGTGGAATTACCAGATCATGTAGTAATTCTAATTTCAAGTTTGTGACGAGCCTCCATACTGTTTCCTATAACAGTTGCAACATTTTGAATTCCCACCAGCAGTGCACAAGTGTTCCAATTTCTCCACATCCTTGCCAATGTGTCATTTTCTGTTTTTGTAATAGTGAAGATTCTGATGGGTGTGAGATATCTCCTTGGAATTTTGATTTGCATTTTCCTGATGATTACTGATATTGAGCACCTGTTCATATACTTCTTGGCCATTTGTGCATATTTTGGAGAAATATCTATTCAAGTCCTTTGTCCATCTTAAGATTGGATTATTTGTTTTTGTTGTTGTCATTGAGTTGAAGGAGTGCTTTATATATTCTGGCTATTAACCCTCTGTCCAATATATGGCTTGAAAATATTTTCTTCCATTCTGTTGGTTGACTTTTCACTTTGTTGATTGTTTTCTTTGTTGCCAGAATTTTTAATGTTTGATGTAGTTCCATTTGTCTATTCTTGCTTTTGTTGCTTATGCTTTTGGTATCACATCCAAGAAACTTTTATCAAATCCAGTGTCATAAATCTTTTTCCTTATTTTTTTTTCTTCTAGGAGTTTTATAGTTTCAGATCTTACTTGTAGGTCTTTAATACATTTTGAGTTAATTTTTATATATAGTATAAAGTGTATTAGTCAATTTTGTGTTACTGTAAAGGGATACCTAAAGGTGGGTAATTTATAAAGAAAAGAGATTTCTTGGCTCATGGTTCTGCAGACCATACAGGAAGTGTGGTGCTGGCATCTGCTTCTGGTGAGGGCCTCAGAAAGCTGATAATCATGGTGGAAAACCAAGGAGGAGCAGGCAGTGTCACATGGCAAAAGCAGGAGTGAGAGAGTGGGGAGGTGCCACACTTTGAAACAACCATATGTTGTGTGAAGCCAGAGAACTCATTCATCACATTTAATATTGATATTGTTATTAACAATATTGTTTAATATTAAAATGTGCCAACATGCCCAGCAATTTTTTATATTTTTTTGTAGAGATGGGGTTTCACCATGTTGTCTAGGTTGGTCTCAGACTCCTGGGCTCAAGCAGTCCTCCTGCCTTGGCCTCCCAAAGTGCTGGGATTATAGGCATGAGACACCATGCCTCACCTCTTTCAGCACTTTGAATATATTATTTCACTCACTTCTGGCTTATAATGTTTCTGCTGATAAAGTTGCTGAAAATCTTATGAGAGGTCCCTTGTACCTGACCAGTGGCTTTTCTCTTGCTGCTTTCAAGAGTCTCTCTTTGACTCTGACTTTTGACAGTTTAATTACAATGTCACTTAGTGTGGGCCTCTTTATATCTACTTATTTGAAATTCTTTGAGCTCCTTGAATTTGCATGTCTATTTCCTTCCTCAAATGTGGGAAGTTTTCAGCAATTATTTCTTCAGATAAGCTCCCCACCTTTTTCTCTGTCTCTTTTATTGAGACTCTTATAATGTGTATATTAGTCCACTTAATGGTGTTGTATAGGCTATTTACGCTTTCTTCACTTTTTTTTTTTTTGAGATGGAGTCTTGCTCTGTTACCCAGGCTGGAGTGCAGTGGCATGATCTCGACTCACTGCAACCTCTGCCTCCTGGGTTCAAGTGATTCTCTTACCTCAGCCTCCCAAGAAGCTACCACAAAAAAAATTAGCTGGGTGTACCACCAGCTAATTTTTTTGTACTTTTAGTAGAGACAGGGTTTCACTGTGTTAGCCAGGATGGTCTCTATCTCCTGACCTCGTGATCTGCCCACCTCAGCCTCCCAAAAGGCTAGGAGTACAGGTGTTAGCCACCACACCTGGTCTTCTTCACTTTTTTCCATTCGTTTTTCTTTTTGTAACTTTGACTTGATAGTTTCAGGTGATCTGTCTTTGAGTTCACTGATTCTTCTTTCTGCTTGATTGAGTCATCTGTTGATTGAATGTTCAACTCTATTATTGTATTTTTCAGCACCAGAATTTCTGTTTGGTTCCTGTTTATAGTTTCTATCTTTTTGTTGAGTTTCTCATTTTGTTCATGTGTAGTTTTCCTGATTTCATTTTGTTGTCTATCTGTGTTCTCTAGAGCATTGAGCTTCTTAAAGATTATTTTGAATTATCTGTCAGGTAACTCATAAATCTCCATTTCTTTAGATTCAGTTTCTGTATATTTATTTATTTATTTATTTATTTATTGTGTATATATATATATATATATATATATATATATATATGTTGCACCATGTTTTCCTGTTTCTTTGTGTACCTGTTTTTGGAGTAGGGGCTGGCAGGGTTGCTGGGAATTTTGACTTGCACAATTGAAAACACAGCCACCTCTCCTGGTCTCTACAGAATGGTTTCATACCAGGGAAGATGCTTACCAATCAGCCTGGCTAGCAATTCTGGGGTCTCTGAAACCTTTGGTGGTGATATATCTTCTCTCAGCTTGTGTGTATAATTTTCCAATTAGAGATATTTGCTCATTTTTAAAAAAGGAGTTTGTAATATCTTTTTCTCTCCAGTGGTTGTCTAAAATACTGCAGACTGTCTGGCATTGTACCAAGCTGATGATCTCTCCTTTGTTCCCTGTGGCCCTCAGGTCCCCAAAATATGCTTGTTTGGTCAGTGCTCTGGGTCAGGTACATAGAAATCAGACCCTAGGCCTGCCGTCCAGATAGCCAGAATGTTGGATGCACGTTCCAGTCTTCTCTGTCTCTCCCAAGGGAGAAGGTGTAAGATGGATACTTTTTCCCAATTACAATACGCTGTGCCAACTTGGGGGAAAGGCTGGTGCAATTGAAATGGAATGATTCTTTTTAACCATTTGGACATGGTGTTTTTGTTTTTGAGCTTGCCTGGGATATTGCAACTTCTAAGCTGTTTCTGGAGTTTTCATAAAGGCTTTGGACAGTAGATTGTGGTTAAATCAGTGTCTTCATGGGGGAATAAGGTTTGGAGCTTCCTATTCTACAATCTTGCTGCTGTCACTCCATCACCTATGCAGTCTTTGTGCCAAGAACATTTTACCTAAATTTAATAATGAGGAAATAATTATACTAATCTGGGGACAATTCAAAGACAGCTAGCATAAATCCTTCAAAAATATCAATGTCATGAATCCTCTCCCCTCCCAAAATACAGGGAAAATGTTAAAGGAGACAAAAGAGATATAATAGGTAATGTAGTCCATGAAGCTTGATTAGATTCTGAGTTTTTAAAAATGCCATAAAAGTCATTTTGAAGATAATTAACTTTGGATACATGCTGCGTGTTAGATGGCATTTTTAAATATGGTAAATGTCTCAGGTGTGATAATTGTATGTTAGATATGTAGAAGAATTTCCTTGTTTTTAGGAGATGTATTCTGGAATATTTAGGGTGGAAATGTCACAATGTCATAATGCACATATACATGTACAAAGGGTGAACAAATATATGACAAAATGTCAACAGTTGGTGAATCTGTATGAAGGTTATAAAGGTATTCCTTAAACTTTTTATAAAATTATTTTCAAAATAAAAAGTTGGGGAGATAAGCCCTAGGGGACATTATTCTTATCATTTTCATTTTACAGTTGAGAAAACTGAGGTTCAAAATGGTTAAGTATTTTACTCTAGGTCACACAATGACAGAGTTGAGGATTCAACCAGAGTAGGTTTATGCAACTTTTGTATTTTATGAGGACTTGAAGTAAGAATTGGTACCACTTTTTACAGAGACGAATCTGAGGCCTAGAGAAGAGGTGGAATACCCAGGGTCATGGGTACAGGCAATGGAGCCAGAGCATCGGTTCAGTGTTACCTTTGGAGTTTGGGGCTCTTCCCATTGTATGTTGCTGAGAAAGCGAGAAGGAGAAGGAGTAGGAGACATTGAGGTAAGACAGAGACTAAAAGCCTTAAGTTTCTTCTTATTGACGAACTTCCCACCCTTTATCCTGACAAGTGTTTTAGTAAGATCTGGGAACGGAGCCAGCCCTGAGATGTGGCAACTATGGGCTCAATTTACAGTCTGATGGCTCCTATGCACGTACTGTTCTCAGCCACCTCTTTCTTCCACCCTGCACTTGCCTCCACAGCCCTCAACATTCTGTCTCTCACATGCACTCAGCCTCCACAGACCTTACGCCTACTCATCCTTCGGGCCTCAGATTAGACTGCGTTTATTTCAGGAAACCTTTCTTAAACCTCATCCATCCCTATCCCATCCACATTCCCATAGGGTAAGAGACCCCATTTCTTTCAGAGTTTTCTGTTATCATGGCTAATACTAGGCACCAATTATGAGCACTGGCACATTAACTCACTTGATCCTCGAAATCTATGAGACTGATAGCAACATTATATTCTCATTTTATGATGAAGAAGTTAAGACATAGAAAACCTAATTAATTCCTTAAGGTAAAATAAAACTAGCATAAATTCAAACACAGGCACCTGGTTCAGAACCTCAACTTTTAACCACTATATGGTAATTGTTCTTCTCAGCATGTGTAACAGTCGCAAGTATTTGTTTACTCTCTGTCTTCCCTGTGTAAGTGAAAGCTCCATTGCTTGTTCACTAGTATATCTTGAAACTTGGCCAAGGGCCTGGCATTGTCAGGACCCGATAAATACTTGTTGAATAGATAGCAATGTAGGTAGTGCATCGGGAAGAGCAAGGCATCAGGAGTCAAACATACCAGAGTTTGTTATGTGGCCACTTACCAGTTAGGTGATTTTGGGTAGGTCAATTGACTCTGCAATGTAGCCATTTTTGCATCTACAAAATGGAAGTTATTGTGAGAATTCACTGCAAAAGTGTGTTATAAACTGCACTTTGTATAAATGTCAGTCATGATGATTTCTTATCTCTGGAAGGTAACCAGAACGTGATTCTTTCTACTTCCAAAAGAAAAACAAGGCAAAGTCTGCAATCAGAAAAAAGTCACTCCCTGCCTATGCTGACGAGGCCTCCAGGCTAGGCTTGAAATTCTGTTAGGTCATAAGAATCTTTGGCTGCCCAGAGGCCTAACTTAAGTTCCTGACTCTGTGCCTTCCTTTGGGAGCTCTGCTTAGGGTGTGAGACTCAGTGTATCCATGGGGAGCTGATAGACTGAATCCGAGAATGAAGCCAAGCATTGGGATAGATAGCTCTGCAGCAGAGTCAGAGAATGGAAGTGACAGAACTGTGAAACACCTGTCCCCACTCATCCCTACAGCTGCGTAACCCCAGGAGGGAACTAAGAGAGACACACTGAGGACTCTGCAGAACAAAGCGCTGTGGGTTCTCTTCTCTCCACACATCGTATTCTCACTGCCTGTGTGCCAGTGCCTCCTGCTCAGACATGGAGGCAAGCCCGGGAGGAGCACGTAACTGTAAGGAGTGATCAGGCCCACCCTCAGTCAAGTTGGTAAAAGTAAGGAAACAAATCCCAGAAAAACATGGTTTCAATCATTAAAGCCTAGAAGTAAGGCTAGCTCCTAAAAATATTTCTTGTCTATGTCTGCAGGTATTAAACTACTTATAAGCTTGGCGGGATTAACAAATAGATGTTTTGGGGCTGGGTATGGTGGCTCAGGCCTGTAATCCCAGCACTTTGAGAGACCGAGGCGAGTGGATCATGCGGTCAGGAGTTCGAGAACAGCTTGGCCAAAAGACCCGCCTGGCCAATATGGTGAAATCCTGTCTCTACTAAAAATGCAAAAATGAGTCAGGTGTGGTGGC
>PVKP010011794.1:0-60327 GCA_004027715.1 Plecturocebus donacophilus | reverse complement strand
CCCATTAAAAACTAGGCAAAGGACATGAGCAGACATTTATCAAAAGAAGCCATGTGCACAGCCAACAAGCATATGTAAACACACTAATCATTAGAGAAATATAAATCCAAACCACAATGAGATACCATCTCACACCAGTCAGAATGGCTATTATTAAAAAGTCAAAAATTACAGATGCTGGTAAGGTTGGAGGGAAAAGGGAATGCTTATACACTGCTAGTGGGAATGCAAATTAATTAATTTGGCCATTATGGAAAGCAGTTTGGCAATTTTTCAAAGAACTTAGAGCTACCATTTGACCCAGCAATCCATTTATTGAGTATATTCCCAAAGGAATAAAAATCATTCTACCTTAAAGACACATGCATGTGTGTGTTCATTGCAATATTATTCCGAATAGCAAAGACATGGAATCAACCTAAATGCCCAGCAATGGTAGACTGGATGAGGAAAATGTGGCACATCTACACTGCAGAATACTACACAGACATAAAAAAGGACAAGGTCACGTCCTTTGCAGCAATATGGATGGAACTAGAGGCTATTATTTTGATAACTAACACAGGAACAGAAAACCAAACACCATGTATTCTCACGTATAAGTGGGAGCTTAACAGTTAGTAAACATGGTCTCAAAGATGGGAACACTAGACACCAGAGCCTACTCATGAGTGGAGGATGGGAGAAGAGTGAGGATTTAAAAACTTCCTATCAAATACCATGTCTGTAACCTGCTTGGTGAAGTAATCTGTATGTCAAACCCCTATGACATGCAATTTAAATAAATAACAAGCCTGCACATGTACCAGTGAACCTAAAAGTTAAAAAATAAATAAATAAAAAATAGAATGCAACACTTATTTGTGATGAAAATTATCATTAAATAGGAATAGTAGGCAAGTTCTTCAATTTGATAAGTGGCTTATATGTAAAACTACAACTCACATCATATTTGAAGATGAAAATTGATTACTCGCTACCTAAGAACAGGAAAACAGCAAAGATGTTATCTAGAGGTCCTGGCCAGAGCATTAAGCCAAGAAAAATAAATGAAAGACTTATAAATGAAAGGAAGTAAAGTGTCCTAGTTTGCAGGTGATGATATCATTGCCTAGGTTGTCTTCCACGGTTTTTACAGTTTTGGATTTTACATTTAAGTCTTTAATCCATCTTGAGGTGATTTTGGTATATGGTGTAAGAAAGGGGTTCCACTGAAATCTTCTGCATATGGCTAGCCTGTTATCCCAGCAACATTTATAAACAGGGAATCCCTTCCCTATTGCTTGTTTTTGTCAGGTTTTTCAAAGATCATAGTTGTAGCTGTGTGGTCTTATTTCTGGGTTCTGTTCTGTTCCATTGGTCTATGTGTCTGTTTTTGTACCTGTATCATGGTGTTTTGGTTACCATAGCCTTGAAGTATAGTTGAAATCAGATAGGGTAGGCCAGGAGTGGCGGCTCATGCCTGTAACCTCATTATTTGAAAGGCTGAAGCAGGTAGATCACAAGGTCAGGAGTGTGAGATCAGCCTGGCCAACATGGTGAAACCCCATCTCTAGTAAAGATAGAAAAAATTAGCCTGGCATGGTGATGCGTGCCTGTAATCCCAGCTACTTGGAAGGCTGAGGCATGAGAATTGCTTTAACCCAGGAGGCAGAGATTGCAGTGAGCAGAGATTGCACCATTGTACTCCAGAGTGGAAGACAGGGTGAAACTGTCCCGAAAAAAGAAAAGAAATCAGTGTGATGCTGCCAACTTTGTTCCTTTTGTTTAGGATTGCCTTTGCTATTCAGGATCTTTTTTGGTTTCATGTGAATTTTAAAATAGCTTTTTCTAGTTCTGTGAAGAATGTCAATGGTAGTTCAACAGAAGTAGCACTGAATGTATACATTGCTTTGGGCATTATGGCCTTTCTCATGATATTGATTGTTCCTATCCCCGAGCATAGGCAGTTTTTCCATTTGCTTGCATCATCTCTGATTTCTCTGAACAGTGGTTTACAGTTCTCCTTGTAGAGATCTTTTACCTCCCAAGCTATCTGTGTTCCTAGATATTCTATTCTTTTTGTGGCATTTGTGAATGGGAGTTCATTCCTGATTTGGGTCTCAGCTTACCTGTTGTTGGTGTGTAGAAATGCTAGCAATTTTCTCACATTGATTTTGTATCTGGAGACTTTGCTGAAGTTGTTTATCAGCTTAAGAAGCTTTTGGGCTGAGACTATGGGTTTCTCTAGATATAGAATCATGTCATCTGCAAACAGGAATAGTTTGACTTCCTTTCTTCCTATTTGAATATTTTAATTTATTTCTCTTGCCTGATTGCCCTGGCCAAGACTTCCAATACTGTGTTGAATAGGAGTAGTGAGAGAAGGCATCCTTGTCTTGTGTTAGTTTTCAAGGGGAATGCTTCCAGCTTTTGCCCACTCAGTATGATGCTGGCTGTGGGTTTATCACAGATGGTGTTTAATGTTTTGAGGTGTGTTCTTTCACTACCTAGTTTATTGAGAGCTTTTTAAAAACATGATTAGATGTTGAATTTTATCAAAAGCTTTTTCTGTGTCTACTGAGATAACCATGTGGTTTTTGTCTTTAGTTCTGTTTATGTAATGAAGCACATTTATTGATTTACATATTTTGAACCAACCTTGCATCCTGGGGATGAAACCCACTTGACTGCGGTGGATGAAGCTTTTTGATGTGCTGCTGGATTCAGCTGGCCAGCATTTTGTTGGAAAATTTTGCATCAATGTTCAGCAAGAATGTTGGCCTGAAGTTTTTTCTTTGTTCTTGTTGTATCTCTGCCACATTTTGGCATCAGGATGATGCTGGCCTAATAGAATGAGTCAAAGAGGAGTCTTTCCTCCACATTTTTTTGAAATAGTTTCAGTAGGAATGGTATCAGCTATTTTTTGTACATCTAATAGAATTCACCTGTCAATCATCTTGTCCTGGGCTTTTATTTGTTGGTAGGCTGCTTATTACTGCCTCAATTTCAGAACTCATTATTAGTCTGTTCAGGTATTCAATTTCTGCCTCATTCAGTCTGGTGGGCTGGTGTATGTGTCCAGGAGTTGATTCTTGTATTCCAGATTTTCTAGTTTATTTGCATAGAGGTGTTCATAATATTTTCTAGTGGCTGCTTGTGTTTCTGTGGGATCAATTATAATGTTCCTTTTACTGTTTCTAATTGTGTTTATTGGAATCTTCTCTCTTTTCCTCCTTATTAGCCTAGTTAGGACTCTATTTAGTTTATTAATTTTAAAAAACTTCCTGAATTTGTTGATCTTTTACTTCTCTGTCTCCTTCAGGAGACAATACCTGAGTTATTTTTTTTTGGTTATGTCTTGTCTTCTACCTTTGGGATATGTTTGATCTTTGTTCTCAAGTTCTTCTGGTTGTGATTTCAGGTTGTTAACTTGAAATCTTTCTAACTTTTTGATGTGAACATTTAATGCCGTAAATTTTCCTCTTAACACTGCCTTAGCTATTTCCCAGAGATTGTGGTATGTTGCATCTTTGTTCTCATTATCTTCAAATAACTTCTTAATTTGTGCTTCAGTTTCATTATTTGCCCAAAAGTCATTCAAGAACAAGTTATTCCATTTCTATATAATTGTATGGTTTGAGTGATTTTCTTAATCTTGATTTTGAATTTGATTGCACATAACAAACAGAGACTGTTTGTTATGATTTCAGTTCTTTTGCATTTGAAGAGGAGTGTTTTGCTTCCAACTGTATGATCCATTTTAGAGTAAGTGCCGTGTAGCAATGAGAAAAATGTATATTCTGTTGTTTTGGGGTGAAGAGTTCTGTAGATATTTATCAGGTCCATTTGATCCAGGGCTGAGTTCAGGTCTTGAATATCTTTGTTAATTTTCTGTCTTCATGATCTGTCTAATATTTTCAGTGAAGTATTAAAGTCTCCTACTATTATTGTGTGAGGTTCCAAGTCTCTTTGAAGGTCTTTAGGAACCTGCCTTATGAATCTGGGTGTTCCTGTATTGAATGCATATATATTTAGGATAGACAGATCTCCTTGTTGAATTTAACCCTTTACCATTATGTAATGCTCTTTGTCTTTTTTGATCTTTGTTAGTTTAACACCTGTTTTGTCAGAAACTAGGATTACAACCCTGCCTTTTTTCCTGCTTTCCATTTGCTTGGTGAATTTTCCTCCATCTTTTTTTTTTTTTTTTTTTTTTTGAGCCTATGTATGTCATTGCATGTGAGATGGGTATACTGAAGACAGCATACTGATAGATCTTGGTTCTTTATCCAGCTTGTTACTTTATGTCTTTTAAATGGGGCATTTAGCCCATTTACATTTAAGATTAATACTGATATGTACGAATTTGATTGTTTCATCATGATGTTAGCTGGTTACTTTGCAGACTTGCTTATGTGGTTGCTTTATTGCGTCACTAGTCTGCATACTTTAATGTGTTTTTGTAGTGGCTGATAACTGATTTTCCTTTCCATATTTAGTGCTTCCTTCAGGAGTTGTTGTAGTGGGGATCTGGTAGTAATGAATTCCCTTGGCATTTGTTTGTCTGAAAAGAATCTTATTTCTCCTTTGCTTATGAAGATTAGTTTCATTGGATATCAAATTCTGGGTTGGAAATTCTTTTCTTTAAGAATGTTGCATATTGGCCCTCAGTCTCTTCTGCTTGTAGAATTTCCACTGAGGGATCAACGATTAGCCTGATGGGCTTCCCTTTATAGGTGATCTGGCCTTTCTCTCTGGATGTTCTTGACATTTTTTCTTTCATTTCAACTTTGGAGAATCTGATGAATATGTAACTTGGAGATGATCTCCTCATGGAGTAACTTACTGGGGACCTCTGCATTTCTGAATTTGAATGTTGGCCTGTCTAGCTATGTTGGGGAAGTTCGCATGGATGTTATCCTGAAATGTTTTCCAAATTGATTCCATTCTCCCCATCTCTTCAGATACACCAATTTTTCTTAGGTTTGGTTTCTTTACATAACCTCATGCTTTTTAGAAATTTTATTCAATCCTTTTCATTCTTTTTTCTCTATTCTTGGCTTCCTGTATTATTTGAGAAAGCCAGTGTTCAAGTGCTGAGGTTCTTTCCTCCATTTCCTCCATACTGCTATTAATACTTCTGAATGCACTATGAAATTCTCATAGTGTGTTTTTTAGCTCTGTCAGATTGGTCATGTTCTTCTTTATACTGGTTATTTTGTCTGTCAGCTCCTGCAATGTTTTATAATGATTTTTAGCTTCCTTGAATTGGGTTCTAGTGCACTCCTTTAGCACAGTGAACTTCATTCCTTTCCATATTCTGAATTCTACTTCTGTTGTTTCAGCCATCTCAACCTTAGCCTGGTCCCAAACCCTTGCTGCGTTTTTGAGTTTTCAACATTTCTTTGCTGATTCCTTATCAACTTTGTGGGCTTATCTACCTTCAATCTTTGAAGTTGTTGACCTTTAAATGGATTTTGTTTTTCTCTTCTTTTGTTCTCTCTTTTAACAGTCTGGCCACTTTCTGTAGGGTTGCTGCAGTTTGCTGGGGGCCTTCTATAGTCACTAGTTGCCTCAGATTTTCCAGTACCTTGAGTTATCACTAGTGAAGGCTACATAACAGCAAAGATGACAGTCTGCTTCTTCCTCTGAGAGGTCTGTTCCAGAAAAGTACAGACCCGTTGCCAGCCTGAACACACCTGTAGGAGGTGCTGGAGATCCTGGTTGGGAGGTCCTGCCCAGTCAGGAGGAATAGGACCAGAATCTAGAGGTTTACCGAAAGGAGGAATGCTCCCTCAGGAGACACAGAAATGATTCCATTGAGCTGGAAGCTAAGACAGCTTCAGTTCCTTATGATTCTGAATCAGCAAACAAAGGAAGGAATTACTGCACTGTCTGGGTGAATGGTTTTGGTCATCGGGGGGAAATTGGTCTGCCTACTATACAGTGGCTGTAAGTAACACTATGTCTGGAACACAGAAGATCTCTTAGAGCATCTCTTAGTAATACTCTGCCCTATAATTAAGGTCAATATAAACTACAAGAGCCCAAGTCAGGTAGGAGTACTAATGAGCCATACCCTTCAGGAATGAAGGTGTGAGTCACCCAAGCAGGAAAAGAAACTTGATCAGCTGAGGGACTTCCTGAAGATAATGGGAATATAGGATGGTCAGTTAAAAAAAAAAGTATTTATAAATACTAGTTGTGGCCAGCACAGTGGCTCATGCCTGTAATCTCAGGACTTCAGAAGCTGATGCGAGTGGATTGCTTAAGTCTAGGAATGTGAGATCAACCCGGGCAACAAGCTGAAACTCCATCTTTACTGAAAATAAATACAAAAAATTAGTCAGGCATGGTAGTGTGCTTGTAGTCCCAATTACTTAAGAGGTTGAGGTAGGAGGATCACTTGTGCCCAGGAGGTGAAGGTTGCAGTGAGCCAAGGTAATGCCACTGCACTCACTCCGGCCTGGGCAACAGAACGGCAATCTGTTTCAAATAAATAAGTAAATAAATAAATAAGTAACCAGTTGTAGTCATGTGACCAGTTACAGGACTAAAGATGGTAAATGTTATGAGTACTACTTTCTAATTTTTTTGTTATTTACATTCATATTTATTCCTAATGAACACATTTAGCTACTTTAATTTTTTTTTATTGTACTTTTGGTTTTGAGGTACATGTGCAGATCACGCAGAATTGTTGCATAGGTACACACTTGGCAATGTGGTTTGCTGCCTCCATCCCCCTGTCACCTACATCTGGCATTTCTCCCCATGGTATCCCTCCAAAACCTCCCCACCCCACCGCTGTCCCTCCCTTGTTCCCACCAACAGACCCCACTGTGTGATGCTCCCCTCCCTGTGTCCATGTGTTCTCATTGTATAACACTAGCCTATGAGTGAGAACATGCAGTGTTTCATTTTCTGTTCTTGTGTCAGTTTGCTGAGAATGATGATTTCCAGATTCATCCATGTCCCTACAAAGGACAAAAACTCATCATTGTTTATAGCTGTATAGTATTCCATGGTGTATATGTGCCACATTTTCCTTGTTCAGTCTATCATCGATGGGCATTTGGGTTGGTTTCAGGTCTTTGCTATTGTAAACAGCGCCACTATGAACATATGTGTGCATGTGTCTTTATAATAGAATGATTTATAATCCTTTGGGTATATACCCAGTAATGGGATTGCTGGGTCAAATGAAATTTCTATTTCTAAGTCCTTGAGGAAGTGCCACACTGTCTTCCATAATAGTTGAACTAGTTTACACTCCCACCAACAGTGTAAAAGTGTTCCTATTTCTTCCCATCCTTTCCAGCATCTGTTGTCTCCAGATTTTTTAATGATCGCCATTCTAACTGGCATGAGGTGGGATCTCAATGTGGTTTTGATTTGCATTTCTCTAATAATCAGTGATGATGAACAATTTTACATATGTTTGTTGGCCTCATATATGTCTTCTTTTGAAAAGTGTCTGTTCATATCCTTCTCCCACTTTTGGATGGGTTTGTTTGTTTTTTTTCTTGTATATTTGTTTTTGTTTTTTTGTAGATTCTGGATAGTAGCCCTTTGCCAGATGGGTAGATTGCAAAAAGTTTTTCCCATTCTGTTGGTTGCTGGTTAACTCTAGTGACTGTTTCTTTTGCTGTACAGAAGCTGTGAAATTTAATTAGGTCCCATTTCTCTTTTTGGCTTTTGTTGCCAATGCTTTTGGTGTTTTAGTGATGAAGTCCTTGCCTATGCCTATGTCCTGGATGGTTTTGCTTAGGTTTTCTTCTAAGGTTTTTATGGTGTTAGGTCTTATGTTTAAGTCTTTAATCCATCTGGAGTTAATTTTAGTGTAAGGTGTCAGGAAGGGGTCCAGTTTCTGCTTTCTGCACATGGCTAGCCAGTTTTCCCAACACCATTTATTAAACAGGGACTCATTTCCCCATTGCTTGTTTTTGTCAAGTTTGTCAAAGATCAGATGGTTTTAGATGTGTGACGTTGCCTCCAGAGGTTTTGTTCTGTTCCATTGGTCTATATCTCTGTTTTGGTACCAGTACCATGCTGTTTTGATTACTGTAGCCTTGTAGTATAGTTTGAAATCAGGTAGCATGATGCCTCTGGATTTGTTCTTTTTGCTTAGGATTGTCTTGGCTATGCAGGCTCTCTTTTGGTTCCATATGAAGTTTAAGGTTGTTTTTTCCAGTTCTGTGAAGAAGGTCATTGGTAGCTTGATGGGGATAGCATTGAATCTATAAATTACTTTGGGCAGTATGGACAATTTCACAATATTGATTCTTCCTAACCATGAGCATAGATTGTTTTTCCATCTGTTTTTGTCCTCTCTTATGTTGCTGAGTACTGGTTTGTAGTTCTTCTAAATGAGGTCCTTTACGTTCTTTGTTAATTGTATTCCTAGGTATTTTATTCTCTTTGTAGCAATTGTGAATGGGAGTTTGCTCATGATTTGGCTCTCTGTTAGTCTGTTATTAGTGTATAGAAATGCTTGTGATTTCTGAACGTCGATCTTGTATCCTGAAATTTTGTTGAAGTTGCTTATCAGTTTAAGGAGATTTTGGGCTGAAATGATAGGTTCTTCTAAATATACAGTTATGTCATCTGCAAATAGAGACAATTTGACTTCCTCTTTTCCTAATTGAATACCCTTTATTTCTTTTTTTTGCCTAATTTCTCTGGCTAGAACTTCCAATACTACCTTGAATAGGAGTGGTGAGAGAGGGCATCCTTGTCTAGTGCCAGGTTTCAAAGAGAATACTTCAAGTTTTTGCCCATTCAGTATGATATTGGCTGTGGATTTGTCATAAATAGCTTTTTTTATTTTCAGATACAGTCCATCAATATCTAGTTTATTGAGAGTTTTTAGCATAAAGGGCTGTTGAATTTTGTCAAAGGCCTTCTCTGCATCTATTGAGATAATCATGTGGTTTTTGTCTTTGGTTCTGTTTATGTGGTGGATTACGTTTATAGACTTGTGTATGTTGAACCTGTCTTGCATCCCCAGAATGAAGCATACTTGATCGTGGTGGATAAGCTTTTTGATGTGCTGTCGCGGTTGGTTTGCTAGTATTTTATTGAAGATTTTTGCATCTATGTGCATCATGGATATTGGCCTGAAGTTTTCCTTTTTTGTTGAATCTCTGCCAGGTTTTGGTATCAGGATGATGTTGGTCTCATAAAATGATTTGGGTAGGATTCCCTCCTTTTGGATTGTTTGGAAGAGTTTAATAAGGAATGGTACTAGGTCCTCTTTGTATGTTTGGTAGAATTCAGTTGTGAACCCATCTCGACCTGAACTTTTTTTATTTGGTAGGCCATTGCTGCCTCAACTTCAGCCCTTGTTATTGGTCTATTCAAGGTTTCAACTTCTTCCTGGTTTAGGCTTGGGAGGATGCAGGTGTCCAGGAATTTATCCATTTCTTTCAGGTTTACTGGTTTATGTGCATAGAGTTGTTTGTGGTAATCTCTGATTGTAGTTTGTATTTCTGTGGAATCAGTGGTGATATCCCCTTTATTGTTTTTTATTGCATCTATTTGATTCTTCTACCTTTTCTTTTTTATTAATCTGGCTAGTGGTCTGTGTATTTTGTTGACCTTTTCGAAAAACCAGCTCCTGCATTTATTTTTTCTTTGAAGGGTTTTTTTTGTGTGTCTCTATCTCCTTCAGTTCTGCTCTGATCTTAGTTATTTCTTGTCTTCTGCTGACTTTTGAGTTTTTTTGATCTTTCTCCTCCAGCTCTTTCAATTTTGATGGTAGGGTGTCATTTTAGATCTTTCTTCACTTCTCATGTGGGTATTTATTGCTGTAAATTTTCCTCTAGATGCTGCTTTAAATGTGTCCCAGAGATTCTGGTATGTTGTGTCTTCATCATTGTTGGTTTCAAAGAACATCTTTGTTTCTGCCTTCATTTCATTGTTTATCCAGTTGACATTCAGGAGCCAGTTGTTCAGTCTCCATGAAGCTGTGCAGTTCTGAGTTAGTTTCTGAATTCTGAGTTCTAATTTGATTGCCCTGTGGTCTGAGAGACTGTTTGTTATGATTTCCATTCTTTTGCATTTGCTGAGGAGTGATTTACTTCCAATTATGTGGTCAATTTTAGAGTAGGTGTGATGTGGTGCTGAGAAGAATGTATATTCTGTGGATTTGGGGTGGAGATTTCTGTAAATGTCTATTAGGTCCACTTAGTTCAGATCTGAGTTCAAGTCCTGTATAACCTTGCTAATTTTCTGTCTCACTGATCTATCTAATATTGACAGTGGAGTGTTAAAGTCTCATACTATTTTTGTGTAGGAGTCTACATCTTTTTGTAGGTTGTTAATAACTTGCTTTATGTACCTGAGTACTCATGTATTGAGTGCCTCTATGTTTAGGATCATTATTTCTTCCTGATGTATTGATCCTTTTACCATTATGTAATGCCCTTCTTTGTCTCTTTTGATCTTTGTTGGTTTAAAGTTCATTTTATCAGAAACTAGGATGGCAACTCCTGATTTTTTTGCTCTCCATTTGCTTGATAAATATTCCTCCATCCCTTTATTTTGAGCCTATTTGTGTCCTTGTATGTGAAATTGGTTTCCTGAATACAGCACATCGATGGGTCTTGACTTTTTATCCAATTTTCCAGTCTGTGTCTTTTGACTGGGGTATTTAGCCCATTTGCATTTAAGGTTAATGTTGTTATGTGTGAATCTAATCCTGTCATTTTGATGCTAGCTCATTGTTTTGCCCATTAGTTGATGCAATTTTTTGTTGTTGTGTCAATGGTCTTTACCATTTGGTACATTTTTGGAGTGACTGGTACTGGTTGTTCCTTTCCTTGTTTAGTGCTTCTTTCAGGAGCTCTTGTAAGTCAGGCCTAGTGGTGACAAAATGTATCAGCAATTGCTTGTCTGTAAAGGATTTTCCTTCTCCTTCACTTATGAAGCTTAATTTGGCTGGATACGAAATTCTGTGTTGAAAGTTCTTTTCTTTAAGGATGTGAAATATTGGCCCCCACTATCTTCTGGCTTGTAGGGTTTCTGCAGAGAGATCCACTGTGAGTCTGATGGGCTTCCCTTTGTGGGTAAGCCTATCTTTCTTTCTGGCTGTGCTCAGCATTTTTTCCTTCATTTCAACCCTAGTGAATCTGATGATTATGTGCCTTGTGGTTGCTGTTCTCAAGGAGTATCTTTGTGGCATTCTCTGTATTTCCTGGACTTGAATGGTGGACTGACTTGCTAGGTTGGGGAAGTTCTCCTGGATAATATCCTGAAAGTCTTTTCCAGCTTGGATTCATTCTCTCTGTCACATTCAGGTACACCTATCAAATGTAGATTAGGTCTTTTCACATAATCCCATATTTCTTGGAGGCTTTGTTCATTTCTTTTCACTGTTTTTTCTCTATTCTTGCCTTTTTGTTTTATTTCATTGAATTGATCTTCAATCTCTGATACCTTTTCTTCTGCTTAGTCAATTCGGCTAGTGAAACTTGTATATGCTTCATGAAGTTCTCATGCTGTGTTTTTCAGCTCCATCAAGTCATTTATATTCTTCTCTAAGCTGTTTATTCTAGTTAGCATCTCATCTAATCTTTTTTCTAGGTTCTTAGTTTCTTTGCATTGGATTAGAACATGTTCTTTTAGCTCTGAGAAGTTTGTTATTACCTACTGTCTGAAGCTTGTTTCCATCAATTTCATTCTCTATCCATCTTTGATCCCTAGCTGGTGAGGAGTTTTGATCCTTTGGAGAAGGAGAGATGTTCTGGATTTTGGTGATTTTATCCTTTTTGCACTGGTTTCTTCCTATCTTAGTGGCTTTATTTTTATTTTTATTTTTTTTTGCTTTTAAAACTAATTTTATTCCTAAAGTTAAAATCGGTTAGTGGATAGCACTGAAAATACACCTTCACTATACAAAACAGTGTAAACTGATTACACATTAATAAATAATTTAGCACACACACTTCTAATAAAAGAAGCTAGATGCAACCCTTGCTATAAAAAGCTATACCTGAACAAAAATGGACATGTGTAGTCTAAGGCCCTGGCAATCGAATATAGAATGTCAGTTGTTCCCAATTATGTTTAAATGCAGAAACAGCAACAATGTGGAAACTTACATTCATCAAATGTTAGCATTTAAAATATACATGACTAATAAAGTGAACATTCAGAGGAGCCCCTGCTCAGCATGTTCCATGTCAGCCACTTGTGGACACTTATCTCATCCAAAGAGGACAGAAGTTTCAAACATCTGAGCAGTTTAAGTTAAAAATAGGATGAAGGGGAAATAAGAGAACAGGATAACTGTCCTCCAAAGACAGCAGTAGCTGATGTCCACATGGTGCAAACAGGCTGACTTCAATGAGTGTTCACAGGATGTGTAAGAAAGCCCAGCTGAGCCTGGGAAGCTCATGTGTCCACAGGCAGACAGGTTCATGGCATGGACCAAGGTTTCCACAACTCAGTATGGATCTTTCTGTCCCCACTTAGTAGTGAAAATAATTTTAAAAAATAGCTTCAGCCTTTGAACAGTAACTTTCTAGTTCCTTCTGTACATTGAAATGTTTGGGGTCAAGTTTAGGGGTGACTGTCCTGTCAAGGGGAGCCTCAGTTTTAGGACTTGAACACATGCACAGCTCGCACCACATACTCCTGGCAAATGGGACACTCACTCATGCACTTGCCGCACTTGGTGCAGGTAACCATGTGCCCACACTCCAGCAGGACACAGTCAATGACGGCATCCGTGCAGATGTGACACAGGCTGTTGTCTTCCTCATCTTGCAGCTGCAGCCGCTCGCCATAGGACTTTTGGTTTTCTTCATTCTCTTTGTAGAGATTCTGAGCCAGAATTTCCTTCAGCTGGCACACACTCAGCCCTTCCACATCATCAAGGCTTGACAAGTCAGACAGCGAAGCTCTCACTCTCTCCTTGGAGAGCCTAGGGGTCCGATCATCCGTGTTTTCTTCTTCTTCATCGCCATCCTCATCGTCATCATCATATGTGTTTGCTGAAGTGATTTCACTTTGTACCTTCTTTCTAAAGACTGAAAATGAAAGTCCACAGGCTTTGAAACCTATGTTGGCCCTTCCATAGCTGCTGGTGGGTAGGTGGAAAAATCAGGGTTTGGTGTAAATCTGAATGGACCGGTGGCTCCTGAAAATCCTGACTGCTGACCCCTGACAGCTCCCGTTCCCATGACTTCATTCAGCAGCCCCCAGCACGAAGCCCACATAGACGTGGCACCCGCCTTCCTCATGCTTGGGTTTTGTTTTCTTTTTTAAAACAGTATGCTTGATCCTTAGCACCACTCCCCTACCTTCATGGCTGCAACTGCTCCGGCTCAGCTGGCTCTGCCAGGGAACTCACACCATAGCAGCTCCTTGCACTGCTGACCTCTTTCTCTCTGGGCAGTGATTAGAGCACCTCCCATCTTAGTGGATTTATCTCTCTGTGGTCTTTGTAGTTGGTGACTTTCAGATGGGGTCTCTGAGTGGATCTTCTTTTTGTTGATGATGAAGGTATTTCTTTCTGTTTCTTAGTTTTCCTTCTAACAGTCAGGACCCTTTGTTGAAGGACTGCTGGAGGTCCACTCCAGACCCTGCTTGCCTGGGGATAACCTGCAGGGGCTGCAGAACAGTAAGGGTTGCTGCCAGTTTCTTCTTCTGTTATCTTCATCCCAGAAGGATACCTGCCAGATGTCAGCCTGAGCTCTCCTTTATGAGGTGTCTCTTTGGGAATATGGGGGTCAGGGAACTGCTTGGAGAGACAGTCTATCCCTTATAGGAGCTCAAGTGCTGTGATGGGAGATCCATCATTCAGTGAAGAGATGCTGGGTGGGTACTTTAAAGTCTGCTGCAGCAGAACCCATAACCACCTCTTTTCCCAGGTGCTCTGTCCTAGAAAGTTTGGCTTTATTTATAAGTTCCTGTCATGCTGCTGCTTTTTTTCATAGATGCCCTATCCCACAGAGTAGTCTAGTTACAGTGTGCCAGCAGAGGCATTGCTGAGCTGCTGCAGGCTCTGCCCAGCTGCTGTGTGAACTGCCTCGGTAGTGGCAGACTGCCTAGGTAGTGGTGGTCACCCTTCCCCCCACTGGGCTGGGCTGTCCCAGCTCCAGCTGCACTTGCTGCAAAACTCTCAATCCAGAGCGTTTCAGATTGCTTGTTTTGTGGGGGTGTTATCTGCCAAGCCAGATTGCCTGGCTCCCTTTCTCTGCCCCCTCCCTTTCAGTTGAATGGGCGGCTCTGTCTCCCAGGCATTCCAGGCACCAGTTGAAATGGCTGCCCAGATTTGTGTGTTTCTGTTTGCCAACCCAGCACTGGCTGAAACCACTGTGCTGAAAACTTGTGGTGCTTTTCGGCCTGGGAATCTCCCGGTCTGTGGGCTGTGAAAATTTTTCTGGAAATGCAGTGGGCACTCACACTCTGCGTTGTTCTTGCTGGGAACTGCACTATGGAGCTGTTTCTATTTGGCCATTTTAGATCCTCCCTTTCTAATGCTTATATGATGATATTTATGTCTGTGTGTATGTATCCATACATGTATTAAGGAAATACCTTTATTTTCATATTTTCCATATCATCTTGTAATAAAACATAAAATGTGATAAAAAGAGTTCCCTTTTATTAATGATGGTTTATCTTTTATTAAACATGGTATTTAGGTTACAGTATATCAAAGAGAAGAGTGCATATCATGCATTCAGTTTGAATCTTTTTCTGAGGAAAGGGTCAGTGTGTTTTTAGTTGCATGCAGGATAGTTGTATAATCTTTGGCAAACATATGACTATGGTTGTTTTTATTTGGAGACTAACTATGGTTTAAGAAAACATTAATGGATGCCAAGTCTACAAGCATGGACTGGGATAATGGCTCTTATGTGTTAATTTCACTAAACCATACTGCCTAGTTATTTAATCAAACACTAAATTTATATGTTGCAATGATGGTGTTTTGCAGTTGTGATTAAAATTTGATGTCATTTGATTTTATAAAAAGGAAATCACCCTGAAAAATGTGGGTGAGACTTTTTGAATCAGCTGAAGGCCTGGGCAAAATATGAGGCTTCCCAGAAAAGAAAAAATTCTGCCTCAAGGTGATAGCAGCAACTACAGTTTAGGTTTCCAGTCTGCCAACCTGGTCTACAAATTTTAGATTGAGGAGTGCAACATTGTGATTTTCCAGCCTGCCAGCCTGCTAAGGTGTAATTTGTGGCATCAATAATGTAAAATGAGGGGTGGAAAAATATGTAAAAAAGCAGAGTTCTCATGTTAATTTCAATTCAAGACTGTTATAACTGTATTGTTACATACAATATCATAGTAATGGCAAAGAAAATATACATAAACTATACACAAAAGAAAATGAGAAGGCAATAAAAACATGCCACTAGAAAAAAATTGACTAAACACAAAGGAAGGTTGGAACTAAGGAGATGAGGGATGAAACAGCTACAAGACACGCATAAAACCAATATCACAATTACAGAAATAAGTCCTTCCTTATCAGTAATTACTTTAAATGTAAAATGATTAAACTCCCCAGTCAGAACCCAGAGGTTATCACAATGGATAGAATAAAAAGAATCTAACCATATCCTCACTACAAGGTACCCACTGTGACTCTAAGGACACATAGAAGTTGAAATTGGAAGGATAGAAAAGGATATTCATGAAAATAATAACTAAGAATTTTTTATGATCTCTCATAGGGGTCTATGTGTTGGCTGGACTCAGATGATGGCCTGGGTTTTACATGGTTCAGGGATTGAAGTGGAGGGAAACAGAGGCAGGCAAGATGGTTAATACTAGTGTCCAGAACTGACACAACCAGGCTTCTGCCATATTTTGTTGGCTAATGCAGATATCAGATCTACTCATGTTTAAGGGGGTGGAGAGACCTTACCTCTTGATAGGGGAGTGGTGGGTCAAACTGAAAAAACCAAATATGATGAAAGATATTTTTGCAGCCATCTTTGGAAAATACATGCAATCTAAAACATCCCATCTGCCAGAAAGGAATAACACCATCATGCCTTACTGCTCGAGTCGAAGTCCTGTGATTTTATATGTCAGAAACAATCGCTCAGAGTTGCAAAGAAAATAAGCACTTAAATTGAGATTTCTCAGCAAGGCAAATTGACTTCTGCCAAATGGTGCCACTCACACTCTTGGCTTCTTAGAGTGCACACTGAACAAAGGAGAGCAGGGGTTTTTATCCCTAATGCAGTCACTACTTCTGTGTCCTTTTCCATTGGCTGGGATTGGACTTCACAATCTAAGTTGACCCAAATTGGATATTGTTTAGCAATTTCCAAATAAGGGAGGTACAGGTTGGTTACAAAAGTGGTGAAGAGAGACATGTTTAAGTATGTCCAGGCATGTCTGGAGATGGCAAAGGAAGGAAAGATAACTTGCAGGGTCAGGAACAAGAAAGTAAGTGGAGAGGCATATTTTTCTACAGATTGGGACTGGTGGGAAGAGTTGTTGACCAAGCAGGTGATGAAGGTGAGAGATGAGGAGGTACAAGGACAAAGAACGTGCTTTGGAGAACAGAGAACAAAAAGGTAAATCTTTTGAAGAGGAACTATTTGTTCCTAACATATTGTATCCTGGGGAAGGATCATGTCTTAGGAAGTAGGTGTGGAGTTGAAACTCTAAATAAGGTAATCATCTACAGCCACAATTTTACTTTATTTTGATAAAATTTTGTGTCATTTTTGGTAAAATGGGGGCTCACAAATCTCTCTTCAGAGATCTCTCCAGTGGTGGAGATGATACGCTTCCCTCCTCCACAGTTCTGCATTAAGTGGATCTAGGTCTCAGTTTCAATTCTTTTAAACACCAGAGACTTGGATGCCACAAATGGTGAAAGAATGCTCTCTGTCACTTTCCTTTCTCTCACTCACTGCACAGTGAACAAGAACCTGCTCTACCTTGACCTTTTGAAAAGGGAGGAGGATCACACTCCTGCATAACTTTAAAGTTTGCAGAGCTAAACCTGCTGCCCAAACAGCATTGTTCATTGTAAAGACTAAACCCTACACCAAGAGCTCTCCCTTCACCCACCATGGCAGGGACTGAATTCCATAAAAAAGCCCAGAGAAATCCTGGCTCAAAAGGTCCATTGTCATGTCCCTTCCTTCTAAATGAAGCCAACATATTCATCACAATATGGGGTCTTGATAAGGATATAAAAATAATTACCACAAAAATTTGACACATACAATCTTTTTATTACATCAACATTTTTTTGTTCTGCAAATATAAAGAAAAGAAGCCTGCACAGCAGTAGAAGTTTTTCCCCTTGGAGAGAATCCTGTTTCCAGTTGAAAAGCCGGAGCCACAATCACTAGAATGGAGCAAGACTTTCAGGAATGACATAGCACTGGGTCTTGGGGAAGCCAGAGTTAGGGAGAGCTCACATTCTGGGTGACACCAACCTTTGACTCTCCTTTTTTTTGTTCTCATTGCAAGAACAAAATTCCACAGTGTCAAGAGACAGAGTCCAGCCCAAGAGATTTACTCCATTTTATTCTTTAGAAAATGCAAACTCAAGAATAATCCCAATTGTTATGGGCCAAATTCTATCCCTGCAAATTGACATGTTGATGTCTTAAACCCCAGTAACTAAGAAGGTGACTGCATTTGGAGAGATCTTTAAGGTGGTCAATAAGGTAAAATGAGGTCATATTAGTGGGCCCAAATTCAATGTGGCTGGTAGCCTTATAAGAAGAGAAGACTAGGAAACAGAAAGATACAGAGGAATGACCATGTGAAGACCTAGGGAGAAGACATCTACAAGCCTCAGAAGAAATGTGCACTGCCAACACCATCATCTTGGACTTCCAGCCTTCAGGATTGTGACACTGTGATACAAAAAATTTCTGTTTTTCTTATTGTTTGTTTTGTTTTGTTGTTGTTTTTGAGACAAAGTCTTGCTCTGTCAACCAGGCTGGAGTGCAATGGCATGATCTTGGCTCAACGCAATCTCCACCTCCCAGGATCAAATGAGTCTCCTGCCTCAGCCTCCTGAGTAGCTGGGATTACAAACATGCACCACCACACTCAGCTAATTTTTGTATTTTTAGAGGAGATGGGGTTTCGCCATGTTGGCCAAGATGATCTCAATCTCTTGACCTCGTGATCCACCCACCTCAGCCTCCCAAAGTGCTTGGATTACAGGCATGAGCCACCGTGTCTGGCAATTTCTGTTTAAGTTACCCAGCGTGTGGTACTTTGTTATGGCTTCCCTAACAAATTAAACCACACATATTACCCTGCCTAGTATCTGGACATGGAATTTTTTCAGGGTATGAATTATCTGGGCTTTCTAAGAATTTAGTGAATCAATTAAAAATTGACAAGCATAGATGATAAAGGGTCATTTCCAAGCCACTTTGGGTTCCACGGTCGCAGCTCAAAAAAGTGGAGATGTCCCCATTTCTTTTCAGATTTCCTCAGAATAAAGCTTTTGTTTCCAATCTGATATAGAATCACAAGCCGTATTTAAGTTTCTTAAGATGCTGAAGAGCAAGTTTTCCCCTAATTTTCTAGAAATTAGGAGAAATAATTATTTTGTAATCATTACTAAAATAAAAGGGGATTTTTACTCAGGGCTTTGTAAGTATTATATATTTTCTACCTGCTTTTAAGAGTCATGCTTCTTAAAATCCCAAAAGCTAATGACTTCACTTTCATCTTTCTCTCTGCATTTACCCCTTGGTACTGGAGAGACCCTCACTGCATCTCAGTAAGGATGAGATGTGTTCTCATTTATTCTCACTAGAATGGATGTGTTTATCCATGACTCACAGATGAATTAAAAAGCACCAGGACTTGAAAACATTCTCCTAAGGTCACAGCCATTGACTGCTGGAGCAGTGACAAGCACATGGCACCCTTGGTCTTGTCCAGTACTCTGGATACCACTAGAATTGCAGAATTGCAACCCTTGATTTTTATACCTTTGGATATTTTTCCTTTCTCTTTCTTTCTTTCTTTCTTTCTTTCTTTCTTTCTTTCTTTCTTTCTTTCTTTTCTTTCTTTCTTTCTTTCTTTTTCTTTCTTTCTTTTTTTTCTTTCTTTCTTTCTTTCTCTTTCTTCTCTCTTCTTTCTTTCTTTTTCTTGTGACAAAATCTCACTCTATCACACAGGCTGGAGTATAGCAATACAATCTCAGCTGACTGTAACCTCCACCTTTCAGGTTCAAGTGATCCTCATGCCTCAGCCTCCTGAGTAGCTGGGACTACAGGTGAATGCCACCATGCCTGGCTAATTTTTGTACTTTTAGTAGAGATGAGATTTTTCCATGTTGGCCAGGCTGGTCTTGAACTCCTAACCTCAGATAATCTTCCCATCTTAGCCTTTAGAAATGCTGGGATTACAGGTGTAAGCCACCACATTCAACCATTTTGTTATTTTCTTAACCAGATAAGGAAACTGCATGGTGAAAATAAGGTGCAAAAGCCCTAAGCCCTTGCCTTTGATTTACTGGGCTGGAGCATGGAGAGGGAGAGGCTGCCACTGATTCTCTAAATTTCAGCTTCCATTTTTGGTCAGTCAACTAAGAGCAGGAAGTTTACCTTCTGTACTTGAGGCATCAGGGCAAAGATGACAGAGTCCCATATCTACCATGAAAGAGAAAAGGGTCCCTCGTGCCTAATAAATCCTGTCCAAGTTTTCTCATTTCATATGCTTTCCTGCACACATAACTATTTCTCTTTAAGTACCAGCTGTCACAGGGCAAATATAGCAACAGCAGAAAGGAATTACTACTGAGCCTGATGCCCTGGTGGAAGCTCTGAATGGAGACTTTATTTCACACTTGATGCCTCTGAGTCAGTGCAGAGTTTTGCCTGATTCCACTCTGGCTCCAATATGATCAAGGCATATATAGTCTGGGACCTCTCCAGCTCCTCATCAGACATGACAAAGAATGCCATGTCCAGCTCCTGAGGTCCCTGATGGCAGTGAGAGGCAGCTCCTAATGGAGGAGAGCTTTGAAGAGAACAAAGCCTCATAGATTTCATTACTGTTGGGCCACTTGGCTTCAGTTCCCTGACAACAATGGAACCATGGGCCTGGATTCACCTCTGACATTCGTGTTTTTTTTCTTGGGCTTCCAGAAGTGAGATAGAGGGAGAGGACACAGGAATTCAAAATCTCTGACTACCCAGTGATCTCCCTTCACTTCCACTCAGAGGCAACACAGCCATTTCACTAAATCCCTGAGGATGTGGTCAATATAAGTAATGGAGAGAGTTTCATGGAAGGGTGGCTGGTGCCCTCTAGACCCTTTGTCTACATCTGCTGGGCTTTCTATAACACGAAATGTCCCAGAGACAGTCAAATTCTAATCTTGGATCCTCAAAGCAAAATATGTGAGGCTCTTAGCCCTGGTCAAATGAACAAGGGCTTTGAGAGAGCAGGAAACCTTCTCAATATTGGATGGTTTACCCCTCCTGAATCCTGAACCCTGAATCCTGAATCCTGGAAGTCAGCTTCTGGCCAGGGAATCTGGTATCATTATATCTGGTCTGCCTCTGTGAGGCCCCTTGTCCCTCTGCCCTTCACATCTTTCTACTCTCATTAGTCCCAGAACAGATACGAACATTCAGCCTTAATTGATGCCTTTTGCTATAAACTTCAGTGGCATTTGATTGAATTAATAAATGAAAGCATTAATAAAACATGAGATTTAAAGAATGGCAGTTAACATGGGTTTAGAGTGAATAGATGGATCAAGTAATGAATTTTGAGAAAATGCATGTAAAATTTATCTTAATTCCCATTGGCAATATTAACTTGACTGTGTAATTAACAAATGATTATAAATTAAAACAAAAAAGTGCAAACACAAATGTGTGAATGCACAGAAGTCTGAATGAAAGGCAGTGCATACAAGAAAAAAGGTGTGATCATGAAGAAATTCATTCCAGAGTATTTTGTTTTTCTTTCTTTTTTGAAGCTGAAAAATAATATCACCAAGATTAAAAGCAAAAGAGTGGCTTTGCAGACAGTGAGACACATTTGTAGAAAGACAGCATTAGAGATTAGGAAACTTGCTTATCCTGAACCTATCTTTAACTTTGAAAATTATTGCTGGATCTCTCACAGGAAGATGATGGCTGAGATTCTTATTACATTTTCTCTATCCATGAGAATCCTACTGTATATGACTCAATATGGCTCAGCCTCTGACTCTCTTCAGAGCAGCCAACAGTACTTATGAACCCTCACTCAGGACCTAATGGAAAAGTCACCTTGAGATTCTGGGCCCAGGGCTTCTACCAGCAGAGATTGTGCTGATTTGACTGTGGAAAGGGGAGGACCAAACTTAGATCCAGGGTACACCCCTTATACTGAGGGTGGTAAGAATGAGTATACGGTGGGAATCTCTTCACAGAACTGGCACAATGGAAGCTGCTCTGGGCCCTGTGGCAGGGTCGGGATTTTGACCTGAAGGTCCAGGCCCCTTTCATTCCCTTCTCAGAACCACCTTCCAAGCTCATCCTAACCATCATGGGAAATACTGCTGGCTTAGTACTACTTCCTGCTCTGGTCTTGGAGCTGTGATGTGCAAGAAGCTCTCATGTATGGAAGAGGCTGGAGAGATGGCTTTGCCCCTTCTCACCTGTAGGGATCCCACTGTTTTATGGGAGACTTGCTAAGTCCCTTCTCCCTGTTCCTGCTGGAGCTGAAGCTGGAGCTGGAGCTGGGGATGGAGACCCAGTCAAGCTACAAACCCCGAGAGGGAGCCAGGCAGCCTGTCAAGTGGCCAATGGCCCTGATCAGAGGAGGTGAAGGGTG
The DNA here is from genome assembly GCA_004027715.1 of Plecturocebus donacophilus. Taxonomy (NCBI): domain Eukaryota; kingdom Metazoa; phylum Chordata; class Mammalia; order Primates; family Pitheciidae; genus Plecturocebus; species Plecturocebus donacophilus. The sequence goes on along the minus strand of PVKP010011794.1, from coordinate 38,544 downwards.
AGAGAAGAGGCTGCTGGGAATCAGAAGCCTGGCAGCCAGGAAAGCTGAGAAAGTGCAGGCTGACAGTAGAGGTTGGAGGCTGGACACCCTGGAAGTCAGCTGTGCTGTTTCCTCTGAGCCCCAGGGATCAGGGGAGGGTCATTTACAAGAGGGAGCTTCAGGTCTCATGGCCATTTATGGGCTCTGTGCTCCCCTGATTCTCCATGAAGATTCTAAACATCGGGATAAGTTATCCAGGGCCCCAGGAATCTGATTCTCACATAACCTAAATTACCTTTAATAAAAATATCATCCTTCTATTTTGTTTGTTTCTTACAAGACATAAAATATTAAACCAAACTTTTGTGTAGTATTAACTAATATGTAGGTACCAGATGTATGTGAACAGATCCTCCTAATTATTTATATTGGAGGAAGATAGGGGTCCAGCCCCATTCACAGATAGAACAGCAGGATAGCAACACTCAGAATCATGATACTGGGTGCCCTGAACCTTGAAGGAAAGAACTTTGCTGCAAACAGACATCTAGGAGACTGATTGCAGGGTCCTCCACTGTCTTTTCCTCCTGTCCTGGGTCCTGGGTTTAATGGTTTAATTTCCTAATCTCAGCTAGTAGCAATATATTAACCAGGAACTCATTGACACTTGGGCCCCTCTCTACTGTGGCACCTAACAGGGTCTTCTCTCCTCATAAGAACATCAGGAGGGGTCTACTCTATAAAAACCTGCAAGGAAGGGGCAGCGGGGGCAGCACATCTCTAACCCCTGGAATAGAGAGGAAGGAGTCATGGTCCTGTTCCTCACCCATCCCACGGTCCTGCCTTAAAACAGTTCTCTCTTTCTCCTCCTGCAGGCTCTGCTGGGTCCTCTTTATTATCATTCTCCAGGTGGTGACAGGGTCCCTGACACTGATGTGGTGATCACAGCTTTCTGAAATGTGATCCTTGGGGCCCAATGTCAACAGGAGTTGACTGGGGAGCAGCTTTGTGCTGTAGGTTATCTCTGGATTTGAAGGTAGGGGATGGCGACGGGCTGCCCATAATGCTTGGGGTGTCGAGGCTGAGAGTAGCAGAGCTGAATCTGATCATTACTGTGTTCTCCACAGTTTGAGAGCTGCCTTGTGCAGACCAGCAAGACAGATTGTTCTCAGCTCCCTTGTCTCTTGGATCCTGACTTCTCTTCCCCCTAGCTGCGCAGCTGATGAACTGTGTCTCCCCCCAAGCATAGCACAGGGAGGATGTAGGGAGAGGGATCCATTCCTCTAATACCTCAGAACTCCTTCCACATAATCTCACTATCCAGGCCTGGGGTCCCCGTCCCTGGATCAACCTTCCTTTTCTAGGAATGAGAGGATTACAGTGTTTCCCTCCCAGATCTCCCCTGTGATTTACTCACTCTAAATAGATGTCTTGCTCTATGACTTATTGTTCTCACATACTTTCCTTGAAGCTGTGCTAAGATATTACAAACTATTTTTTTTTTTTTGAGACAGAGTTTTGCTCTTCTTTCCCTAGTTGCAGTGCAATGGCAGATCTCGGCTCACCACAAATTCTGCCTCCCAGGTTCAAGCAATTCTCCTGCCTCAGCCTCCCGAGTAGGTGGGATTATAGGCACACACAATCAAGCCTGGTTAATTTTGTATTTTTAGTAGACACGAGGTTTCTCCATGTTGGTCAGGCTGGTCTCGAACTCCTGACCTCAGGGCGTCTGCCCACCTGGGCCTCCCAAAGTGCTCGGGTTACAGGTATGAGCCATTGTGCTCAGCCAGATATTACAAACTATTAAGAGAACATGGGGGCCAGACACGGTGCTCATGCCTGTAATCCCAGCACTTTCAGGGGCTGAGGTGGGCAGATCACCTGAGGTTGGGAGGTGGAGATCAGCCTGATTAACATGATGAAATCCCATCTTAAAAAAATTACAAAAATTAGTCTGGCTTGGTGGCGGGCACCTGTAATACCAGTTACTTGGGAGGCTGAGGCAAGAGAATCACTTGAACCTAGGCAGGGGAGGTGTGGTGAGCCAAGATTGTGCCATTGCACTCCAGCCTGGGTGACAAGAGCAAAACTCTGTCTGAAAACAAAACAAAACAAAACAAAACAAAACAAAACAAAACAAAACAAAACAAAGAAACAGAGAACAGGAGGGTAGGTTCGCTTTTTGGATTCTGAGGATCTGCTGTACCGAGGCAGGGGCAGGTGGGAAGAGAAGGGTGGGTGGAGGAGCAGGTGCAGAGTGGTGTGCCTCCTAATGCAGGGGGCAGGGTGGATGATGGTGAACAACTGCTCTGTGGGGAGAGGGAAGTAGAGAACAATGCACTCACCTGTTTACAGTGTTCACATTCCTCAGGGGATTCACTTAAATATCCTAGAATTTGCCCTAATCCAAAGGTATAGCTTTTTTAAAAAAAAAACATGTCATTTATTTATTCATTCAACCTCCCTTGTATGTAGCCACACATGCTGAAGCATTGTTAGAAGGGAAACACAAGACTTAATAAGGCCATCACCTCAATAACATCCAACAAAATATGATGCAATGCTTGTAATCCCAGCTACTTGGGAGGCAGAAGTTGCAATGACCTGAGATTGCACAATTGCACTCCACTGTGAGTGAGAGAGCAAGAATCTACCTCAAAATAATAATAACAATGATGGGAGCTGTACACATTAGGCCTTCAGGTGGACAGTGACAATTAGTAAGGCACTTAGTGGTACCATCAATGGCCAGGGAACAGACCATGTACTGACATCATGCCCTTCAGTTACATAGAAATTTACTGTCCATTTTTTTTTCTTAAAATCATAGCTTTAGGCCACTACATTAACAAATTCTCCAAACAAAATTAATTTTTTTTAGATGGAGTCTTGCTCTGTTGCCCAGGCTGGAGGGCAATGTCCTGATCTCAGCTCACTGCAACCTCTGCCCCCTTTGTTAAAACAATTCTCCTGTCTCAACCTCCTGAGTAGTGGGATTACAGGTGTGCACTACCATGACCAGCTAATTTTTGTATTTTCAGAAGAAATGGGGTTTCACCACCTTGGCTAGGCTGGTCTCGAACTTCTGACCTGGTGATTCACCTGCCTCCAGCCTCCCAAAGTGGTGGGATTACAGACATGAGCCACTGTGCCTGGCCCAATTATTCTTTACAATAAGATATGGGTAAGGGTGAAAAGTGTATTAAATAATGCTGATTACAGATTCTTTATGAACTTTAGCCAGGCCTAGGAAAGAAATTATACCTAAGAATCCTATTGAATGTGGAAATAACTTCAACACCAGTGCCATCGAGGGGGGCTGAAGAGACTGAGGCAGGAGAATTGCTTGAACTCAGCAGGTGGAGATTGCAGTGAGCCAAGATTGTGCCTCTGCACTCCAGCCTTAGTGACAAAGCGAGACTCTACCTCCAAAAAAAAAAAAAAAAAAAAAGAATGGCAGCACTTAGAAAACAAGCATTCATAAAAGGCATTCTGCATTGTCAACAGATAGTGTGAGAAGAGCAGCCCCAGTCATGGGCTCTGAATCACAAAAAACTTTTGCTCACAACTACCTGCTCCACTTAGTACCACACAGTGCAGATCCCCTGAGGAGAGACCAACAGCAACAGTTGCACTCCTCACCTTCAAGCCGGTGCTATTGTGTCAACAACCAATCAAGTCTAGCGTTATCCTCCTTGGCAGCATCTGAAGCACTTACTGGTGTTCTGGAGGAGGCTGATGTACTTGACTCATTTATTTTAAAAGTCTAAGTGGCCAGGTGTGGAGGCTCATGCCTGTAATCCAAGCACTTTGGGAGGCTGAGGCAGGTGGATCACCTGAGATCAGGAGTCTGACACCAGCCTGACCAACATGGTGAAACCCCACCTCTATTAAAAATACAAAAAAACAACTGGGTGTGGTGGTGGGCACCTATAATCCCAGCTGCTGAAGAGGCTGAGGCAGGAGAATTTCTTGAATCTGAGAAAAGAAAAGTCTAAGCAGTCAATAAAAACTACTTCTCCCTGTGCAATGCCATCCACGGAAATACTTCTACTGCAGAAGAAATGCGGTCTTCCATTTACATGTCTGTAAAAGCAAACACACGCCTCTGCTGCAGGAGATGGAAGAGAGCTGAGCAGCCCCTTCCACACAACTGTCTTTGGTGGAGAATGCTGGTGTGGCCACAGTGTTCCCTGTCCTCTGCTGTGCATTTTCCTGCTCTGTGGTGAGGGGTGAGGACCTCAATGGAGAGAGGAGAATTCTGTTTTGTTCAGATGATGTGGCTCCCTTTGGGCTTTGTCCAGCAAATCCAAGCTGTGTCTGTAAGTCTGTATGCTGTGTGCATCTTCAGCAGGAACCCCTGTGAAATGCTTCAGTTCTGAGCTCCCAGTCTCCCTTATAACCATGGCAAATGGAACCATCCACTTGACACAGTTCTCTCGGTCACACCACTGATGCTCTTAAACCTTTTGTGTCAATTCAAGTGAAGAGAAATACAAGGCAGAAGCAGTGAGTACATCCTAAGAAAATTCTAAGCAGTCAACATCCAGCACACAGAGATCTAAAAGCTCCAAAATCTGTAAACATTTGCTGGGGATGCTGTGGCAATAGCACTTTGTATAAGTCATTTAGAGATGCTACCTGCATGTGTACACTCAGCCAGGATACAGTGGCCAGGGGACTTAAACACCACTCAGGGGCCTTCATACTCATTCATTCCACAGTAAGAATGTTATCTCCTGAACAAATCCCAAAGTTGCACACTGGTGCATCTATGAAGAACAGATTTCCTCAAGTTTGGCTGCAGTAAATAAAGATAAAATCCCAAATAATCTGTAAAAGTGTTTTTACAACATTCTGTGTTGTCATATATTGATCAGAGCAATTCTGTGTCAAGTAAACTATTTCCCTACAAAGTTTGTAGACCTCACATGCCTCCATTAGCCAGTCCAGAAGAGGCCACAGAAGAGGGTGCCACTGCATAGAGTGTTCATCCCATAAGTATGACTTTTGCTTGTTTAACATGATTTTCTAGACCTCTTCTCTGTTTGCCCAGATCTGTATAGACAGTGGTGAGGCTCTGAATCATGAAACACTGAGGCTTGCCCGGCCATGGTGGCTCACACCTGTAATCCCAGCACTTTGGGAGTTCGAGGAGGGCTGATCACCTGAGGTCAGGAGTTCAAGATCAGCCAAGCTAACATAGTGAAATCCCTTCTCTACTAAAAATACAAAAAATTAGCTGGACATGGCAGTGGGTGCCTGTAATCCCAGCCACTTGGGAGGCTGAGGCAGATAATCACTTGAGCCTAGGAGGTGGGGTTCCAGTGAGCTGAGACCACACCATTGCACTCCAGTCTGGGCAGCAAGAGTGAAACTCTGATTCAAAAAAAAAAGGAGAAGAAAGAAAGAAAAAGAAAAAGAAAGAAATGATGAGGCCTATACATAGAATTTGGGTAAACCAGCCTATCCTTTCTTTGTCAGATGTGGGGATCAAGGAGCAGGGTTTTGCACAGACTGCATTACTGTGCTTAATTAGCTTAATGCCACACTGGCCTCTCACAGTCCTGTCCATATTTGCAAGTTGTCTACTGGATTCTGAAAACACACACACACACACACACACACACACACACACACACACACACACACACTTTCCTTCTCTCTGGAACAAATAGAGAAATCAGTACCACTTTCTTTTTCCTGCTGCCTCATTACTAGTGGAGAGATTGAGACCATCCTGGCCAGCATGGTGAAACCCCATCTCTACTAAAAATACAAAAATTAGCCTAGCGTGGTGGCTCGTGCTTGTAGTCCCAGCTACTCAGGAGGCTGAGTCAGAAAAATTTCTTGAATCTTAGAGGCAGAGGTTGCAGTGAGCCAAGATCATGCCACTGCACTCCAGCCTGGGCAACAGAGCAAGACTTCATCTCAAAAAAAAAAAATTGAACACTTCTGTCATGGCTCAGTTTGCTACCTCATCAGAGAACAACAAAGGCCACCCACCTTGTGGTCTAAGAGTCATAACTTTGGTTAAGGCACTTGGGAGGATACTTTTTGGTAAAGAAGGTGAAAAGCCAGGAATATCAACTGCTTCTCTTGGCTAACATCTGGTAATAAAATATTTGGAAGGGCTTTTTTATTTTAGCTCAATAGTCAAAACTTAATATTTTGGACTTTATGTGTACATATCGTTTTAAGGTCTCTGTTCTCTCTGCGTAAACATTTCTCAGTCAACTAAATGTTTCTCTTCTTAAATCCCCTGCTAATCACATGCACTTTCTGTTTCCCTCTTTCTTTTTTCTTTTTCTTTCTTTTTTTTCTTCTTTAGATGGAATCTCATGTTGTTGCTCTGGCTGGAGGTTGGAGTGCGATGATGTGGTCTCTGCTCACTGCAACTTCTAACTCCCAAGGTCAAACAATACTCCCACCTCAGCCTCCTGAGTAGCTGGGATTACAGGCACATTCCACCACACCTGGCTAGTTTTTGCATTTTTAGTAGAAATGGGGTTTCACTATGTTGGCCAGGCTGTTTTGGAACTCCTGACCTCGTGATCCACCTGCCTTGGCCTCCCAAAGTACTAGAATTAGTGAGCCACTGTGTCTGGCCTTCCCTATTTATTTCTATCAGCCCCTCTTTCCTCTTACCAACCTTGGTGCCATGTAAGGAAAAAATAAAATAAAATAAAATTCAAATAGGCTGGGATCCCTTAAGAAAAATACAAAAGGCACTACGGCCTCACTTTTGTGAAAAACTGCTGTTTTTTCCTCAGGGAATCCCAAGAGGAAATCCAAGAGAGGACAAAGACCCCTCAGATCTAAAACTCTGTTCCTTTGCACTGTGTGACCTAATTTTGGCTTTGGAGGGCATCAGAAATTACTTTGTATTATGAGAATACTTGACTTTGGTGTATAAAATGGCTGGGAAATGGGCTGATCACAGAGTGGGCTCATTGGCCCTCGGTTCCCCTCAGCCTTGAGAGAATGTTTTTGTAGCAAAACACACTGAAAATACTGGATGGCCAGGTCCCCAAGACCTTGCTCTCTTTTTGAGAACCCAAAATTCAGTGTGGGCTCTACCCTGAATCCAATGGACCAGTTAAAAGATACAAATCAAACTAAAAAGATCCTATGATAGGCTGGGCATGGTGGCTTATGCCTGTAGTCCCAGCAATTTGGGAGGCTGAAGTGGGCAAATCATGAGGTCAGGAGATCGAAACCATCCTGGGTGACATGGTGAAACCCGTCTCTACTAAAAATAAAAAATAAAAAATTGGCCAGGCATGGTGGTGGGTGCCTGTAGTCTCAGTTACTTAGGAGACTGAGGCAGGAGAATCATTTGAACCCAGGAGGCAGAGGTTACAGTGAGACAAAATTGTGCTGCTGCACACCAACCAGGCAAGGCATGGTGGCTCCTGCCTGTAATTTCAGCACTTTGAGAAGCTAAGGTGGCGTGATCACTTGGCTTCAGCAGTTGGAGACCAGCCTGGTTACACAGAAAAAAGAACAACATTAGCTGGGCATGGTGGTGAGCCCCTGGAGTCCTAGTGTCTACACTAGCCAAATGTGTACACAGATTAAAATACGGTCACCAGAGAATGGCCAACCTGCCTGCACACTGGGAGAATGGGGTGGAGCTTTCATAAATTCACATCTTCAGCAGGCAGGGAGGAGCCTGGTCACTTCAGCTTGTGTTGTGGTGGCCTGGAGTTCAATCTATGAGCTGGGGTTCGGTCAGTAGGACTCACTCTCAATTTGTGAGAGGCTTTTTTCCTTTTCTATTTCCTTTTCACCCAATAAATTCTGCTCTACTCACCCCTCAATGTGTCCATGAGCCTAGTCTTTCCTGGCCATGTGACAAGAACCCAGTTATAGTTGAACGAAGGAGCAAAGTTCTGCAACACTAGCTATCAGGATGCTGAGGAAGGAAAATTGCTTGAGCCCAGGAGTTCAAGGTTACAGTCAGCTAGGATCATGCCACTGCACTCCAGTATGAGTGACAGAGCATGACCCTGTCTTCAAAAAAATAAAAATAAAACAATAATATTAGCAAATAAAGAATTTTATAAATGTATAAGATCTACTTCTATCTGTGTGCCCATATGTATATGTATTCACATGTGTCATGTGCTTATGTGATGGTTCCATTACCAAAATACATAGAAGAGCTCTAATAAATTGGCTTAAAGCAACAGCAGGCCAGGAGCGATTGCTCACACCTGTAATCCCAGGGATTTGGGAGGCCAAGGCAGGTGGGTCACGTGAGGTCAGCAGATAGAGATCAGCATGGCCAACATGATAAAATCCCATCTTTATTAAAAATGCAAAAAATTAGCTGGGCGTGGTGGTGGGTGCCTGTAATCCCAGCTATTCTGGAGGCTGAAGAAGGAGAATTGCTTGAACGCAGGAGGTGGAGGTTGCAGTGAGTTGAGATCGTGCAATTGTACTCCAGCATGGGTAATAAGAGCAAAAGTCCAAACAACAACAAAAAAAAAAACAAAAACAAAAACAAAAAAAACCTCAAAAACTCAAAAAAAGTGAAAAATAAAGAAAAGAAAAAGACAAAAAAAAAGAAAATAGCATGTACTGAAATCAAGTATTTTATCAGAAAACAGAAGTAGAAATTCAACTCAAATGCCTTTTAGTTCATGTGACTTTAGTAATCTTTAGTATATAAAGTTAAGTTTTAAATTATTGATGAAATACAATAAAAAAGGACTCCAAAATTTAGACATTTGGTTTGAATTAGTCTCGTCAGATACTGTCTCAGCTAGATTCCAGCCCTTCCTCCTTCAGACAGACTTTATTTGTTGTTGTCCAGACTGGAGTGCAATGGCTCACTGCAACATCTGTCTCCCAGCTTCAAGCAATTCCCCTACCCCAAACTCCTGAGTAGCTGTGATTACAGATGCACGCCATCATACTCGCATAATTTTGTATTTTTTTTTCTTGGAAGAGACAGGATTTCACTATGTTGGTCAGGCTGGTCTCAAACTTCTGACCTTATGTGATCCACCTGCCTTGGCCTCCCAAAGTGCTGGGATTACAGCCTGGGCCACCAGGCATAGCATAGATGTTTTAGGGTATAAAACTATGCTTCTGTAATACTTTTGATACTTGTTTAACTTGTCTATAAATTTCTACTTTTATATTTCAGCCTTTTAGGGGCCATGAAAAAGCTGAGCTTCAGGTATTTTTCTTTCTCCTATGTTCTGTGTCACCACACTCAGCTAATTTTTGTATTTTTAGCAGAGACAGGGTTTTACCATGTTGGCCAGGTTGGTATCAATCTCTTGACCTTGTGATCCACTGGATTTGGCCCCACAAAGTACTGTGATTACAGGTGTGAGTCACTGTACCTGGCAATTTCTATTCTTTAAGTCATCCTGTGTGTGGTACTTTTTTTATGGCTGCCCTAACAAATTAAAACACACATAATACCCTGTCTAATATCTGGACAAGATTATGAATTATCTGAGTTTTCTAATACTTGAGTGAATCAATTGAAAATTGACAAGTGTAGATGATAAAGGGTCATTTCCCAGCCACTTTGGGTCCCATGGTTGCTCTTTTCGGTTTTACTCAGAACAAAGCTTGTGGTCCCAATCTGATATATAATCACAAGCTGCATTTAAGTTTCTTGAGATGCTGAGGAAGTAAGTTTTCCCCTAATTTTCTAGAAATTTTGAGAAATAATTATTTTGTAATCATTACTAAAGTAAAGGGGATTTTTACCCATTTTACTTTTTGCAAGTATGACGTGTTTTCTTCCTGCTTTTAAGGGCCCTGTTTCTTAAAATCCTATAAGCTAATCACATCACTTTCATGTTTCTCTCTGCATTTACCCCTTGGTACTGAAGAGACCCTCACTGCATCTCAGTAAGGATGAGATGTGTTCTCATATATTCTCACTCGAATGGATGTGTTTATCCATGACTCACATCTAACCATATCCTGGCTACAAGATACTCACTTTGGATCTAAGGACACATAGAAGTTGAAATTGCAAGGGTAGAAAAGGACATTCATGAAAATAATAACTAAGAATTTTTTGATGATCTCTCATAAGATTCTATGGGAGGCGTGTGTTGGTTATAAACGTGGCAGGGAGAGACATGTCTGAGGTATGGGTATGTGTGGGCACAGCAAGGGCGGGAAAGATTACTTGTGGAGTCAAGAACAAGGAAGTAAGTGGAGGGGCATATTTTTCTACAGACTGGGACTGGTGAGAAGTGTTGGTGACCAAGCAGGTGATGAAGGTAACTAGGGATGAGGAAGTACAAGGAAAGGAAGTTGCTTTTGAGAAGAAAGAACGTCTCCTTTCTTCATCTCCTTCCCTCATCTCCTTCCATCATCTTCTTCCAAAGAAAAAAGAAGTAAAATTTCTCAAGAGAAACTGTTTGTTCCTACCATATAGTATCCTGGGGAAGGACCATGTCTTAGGAAGCGGGTGTGGAGTCAAAGCTCTAAGTAAAGCCCCATCTACAGCCACACTGTCACTTTATTTTGATGAAATTGTGTGTCATTTTTGGTAAAATGGGGGCTCACAAATCTCTCTTCAGGGATCTCTCCAGTAGCAGGGATGATGTGCTTCCCTCCTCCACAGTTCTGCTTTACAGATAAGTGGTCTAGGTCTCAGTTTCAATTCTGTAAAACAACAGAGACTTGGATGCATGCATGTCACAAAAAGGTGAAAGAATGCTCTCCATCACTTTCCCTTCTCTCACTCACCGCACCCTGAACAAGAACCTGCTCTACTTTGACCTTTTGAATGGGGAGGAGGATCACGCTCCTGCATAACCTTGAAGTTTCCAAAGCTAAACCTGCTGCCCAAACAGCTCTGTTCATTGTAAAGACTAAACCCTACACCAAGACCTCTCCTGTCACCCACCGTGGCAGAGACTGAATCCCATGAAAAGGCCCAGAGAAATCCTGACTCAAAAGGTCCATTGTCATGTCCCTTCCTTCTAAATGAAGCCAACATATTCATCACAATATCGGGTATTGATAAGAATATAAAAATAATTACCACAAAAATTTGACACATACATTCTTTTTATTACATCAACATTTTTTGGGGTCCTGAAAATATAAAGAAAAGAAGTCTGCACAGCAGTAGTTTTTCCCCTGGGAGAGATTTATCTTTCCAGTTGAAAAGCTGGAGCTGGAATCACTAGAATGAAGCAAGACTTCCAGGAATGACACAGCACTGGGTCTCGGGGCAGCCAGAGTTAGGGAGGGCTCCCATTCTGGGTGACACCAACCTTCGTCTCTCCCCTTTTTTTGTAATCATTGTAAGAACAAAATTTCAGAATATCAAGAGACAGAGTCAAGCTGAGAGATTGACTCTATTTTATTCTTTAGAAAATGGAATCTCAAGCATAACCCAGACTGTTATGGGCTAAATTGTATCTCCCAAATTGACATGTTTATTATCCTAACCCCCAGTACCTGAGAAAGTGACTGCATTTGGAGAGGTCTTTAAGGAGGTGATTTAGGTAAGATGAGGTCATGTGAGCGTGCCCTAATTCAATGTGACTGGTGTCCTTATAAAAACAGATGATTAGGACACAGACAGACACAGAGGAATGACCATGTGAAGACATAGGGAGAAGACATCTACAAGCCAAGGGAAGAAGGCGCAGAAGAAATGTGCACTGCCAACACCATCATCGTGGCCTTCTAGCCTCCAGAACTGTGACGCAACACATTTCTGTTTTGTTTCTTTGTTTTTGTTTTGAGACAGAGTCTCCCTCTGTCACCCAGGCTGGAGTGCAATGGTGCTATCTTGGCTCACTGCAACCTCCACCTGGGTTCAAGTGATTCACCTGCCTCACTCCAGAGCAGCTGTGACTACAGATGTGTACCATCAGGCTCAGCTAATTTTTGCATTTTTAGTAGAGACAGGGTTTCACCATGTTGGTCAGGATGGTCTCCATCTCTTGACCTGATGATCTGCCTGCCTCAGCCTCCTGAAGTCCTGGGATTACAGGCATGAGCCACCACACCTGGCAATTTCTGTTACATTAGCAAATTGAAACACACATATTACCCTGCCTGGTATCTGGACATGGAATTTTTTCAAGATTATGAATTATCTGGGTTTTTTAAGAATTGAGTGAATCAACTGAAAATTGTCAAGCATAGATGATAAAGGGTCATTTCCAAGCCACTTTGGGTCCCATGGTCACCACTTAGAAGTGGAGATGCTCCCAGTTCATTTACTCAGAACAAAGCTTGTTGTCCCACTCTCATACATAATCACAAGCTGCATTTAAGTTTCTTGAGATGCTGAGAGAGCAAGTTTTCCCCCAATTTTCTATAAATTATGAGAAATAATTATTTTGTAATCATTACTAAAGTAAAAAGGGATTTTTACCCAGGGCTTTGCAAGTATGATGTGTTTTCTTCCTGCTTTTAAGGGTCATGTTTCTGAAAATTTTATAAACTAATGCCTTCACTTTCATGTTTCTCTCTGCATTTACTCCTGGGTACTGGAGAGACCTTCACTGCATCTCAGTAAGGATGAGATGTGTTCTCATTTATTCTCACTAGAATGGATGCGTTTATCCATGTCTCACAAATGAATTAAAAAGCACCAGGATTTGGAGAGATTCCCCTCTGGCCACAGCCATTGAGTGGTGGAGCAGTGACAAGCACACGGCACCCTTGGCCTAGTCCAGTACTCTGGGTACCAGAAGAACTGCAGAATTGCAACCCTTGATTTTTATACTTTTGGTTATTTTCTCTATTTTCCTTCCTTCCTTCCTTCCTTCCTTCCTTCCTTCCTTCCTTCCTTCCTTCCTTCCTTCCTTTCTTCTTTCCATCCTCCCTTCCTCCTTTCTCCCTCCTTCCCTCCCTCCCCTTTGCCCCTTCCCTTGCCCCTCTTCCTCCTCCTCCTCCCTCTTCTTCTTCTTCTTCTTCTTCTTCTTCTTCTTTCTTCTTCTCTTCTTTTTCTTTTTTGAGACAGGACCTGACTCTATTGCACAGGCTGGAGCATAGTGGCATGATCTCAGCTGACTGCAACCTCCACCTTCCAGGTTCAAGTGATTCTCCTGCTTCAGCCTTCTGAGTAGCTGGGGCTATAGATGCATGCCACCACAACTGGCTAATATTTGTATTTTTCATAGAGATGTGTTTTTGTTTTGTTGGCCAGGTTGGTCTCGAACTCCTGACCTCAGGTGATCCTCCCACCTCAGCTTCCCGAGTGCTAAAATTACAGGTTTAAGCCACCATGCTCAGCCATTTGGTTATTTTCTTAACCAGAGAAGAAAAATGCCCAGTGAAAATAAAATTCAAGAGCCCTAAGCCCTGGCCTTAGATTTCCTGGGTTGGGGGATGGAAAGAGAGGCTGCCACTGATTCTCTGAATTTCAGCTCCCATTGTTGGACAGTCAACTGAGAGCAGGAAAGTTTGCCTTCTGCACTTGGGGCATCAGGACAAAGATGACAGGGAGTCCCACATCTACTGTGAAAGAGAAAAGAGTTCCTCCTGCATTATGAATCATGTCCCAGTTTTCTCATTGCATGTGGTTTCCTGCATGCACAATGATTTTTCCTTCCTTCAAGCACCAGCTGTCACAGGGCAAATATAGCAACAGCAGAAAGGAATTGCTACTGAGCCTGATGCTCTAATGGAAACTCTGAGTGGAGACTTTGTTTCACACTCAGTGCCTCTGAATCAGTACAGAGTTTTGCCTGACTCCACTCTGGCTCCAATTCGATCAAGGTCTACATGCTCTGGGAACCCTCTAGCTCCTCATCAAACATGACAAGAATTCCATGTCCAGCTCCTGAGGTCCCTGATGGCAGTTAGAGGCAGCTCCTAATCAGGGGGAGCTTTAGGGTGACCAAGGCCTCAGAGACTTCATTACTGTTGGACCACTTGGCTTCAGTTCCCTGGACCACAATGATCCATGGGCCTGGATTCACCTGACATTCGTGTCTTTTTTTCTTGGGCTTCCACAAATGGTCTCTGTTTGAAATGGAGGGAAAGACACAGGGATTCAAAATCTCTGACTGTCCAGTGGCCTCCTCTCACTTCCACTCAGAGACAACACAGCCATTTCTCTAAATTTCTGAAGATGTGGCCAACATAAGTAACCAAGCTCAGGTTGGTGTCTTGAAGAGAGTTCCATGGAAGGGTGGCTGGTGCCCTCTAGCCCCTCCATCTACACCTGCTAGTTATTTTGTTTTTGTTTTTTGTTTTTTAGCATGAAATGTCCCAGAGGCAGTCACATTCTTAGCTTGAATACTCAAAATAATGTGTCTGAGGGTCTTAGCCCTGGCCAAATGAGCACTGAATTTGAGAGAGACCAGGAAACCTTCTAAATATTGGGACACTTTACTCCTGAATCCTGAACTCTGAATCCTGGAAGCTGGTTTCTAACCAGGGAGGCAGGTGTCATTAGATCTGGTCTACCTCAGTGAGGGCTCTTGTCCCTCTGCCCCTTACATCTTTCTACTTCCATTAATCCCTTAACAGATGGGAACATTCTACCTTCTTTGATGCCTCTTGCTATACACTTCAATGGCATATGATTGAATTAATAAATGAAAGCCACTTTAACAAAAGATGATGCTTAAGGATGGCATTTGACATGGGTTTAGAATGAATAAATGGATCATGTAATGAATTTTGAGAAAATGCTTGTAAAATTTATCTTTAATTCCCAACGGCATTTTATTAACTTGATTGTGGAATTAATAAGTGATTCTAAATTAATATCAAAAAGTGCAATCACAAATGTGTGAATACACAGAAGTGTGAATGAAAGGCAGTGCACACAAGAAAAAGGTGTGCACATGAAGAAATTCTTCACTCCAGCTTTTTTTGTTTGTTTGTTTGTTTTGACAGAGTCTCACTCTGTCACCCAGGCTGGAGTACAATGGCACAGTCTTGGCTCACTGCAATCTCTGCCTCCCAGCTTGAAGTGATTATCCTGCCTCAACCTGCCGAGTAGCTGGTATTACAGGGGCCCACCACTGTTAGGGGAAAACCCTACAAGTGCTGTGTCAAGGATCTAAAGCCTCAACCTATTCCCATATAAATATTGATTTAGAAAAGAATTAGAAATATAGGCACATAGTTATTCCTTTATATAATCATATATAATCTTATAGTTACTCACTTATAATCATAAAGACATATACTCAATATAACCTTTAATTTTACTAATGACTATCGGGTTATGAAGCATGGAACTGAGGTGGCATTGTGAACAAAGTGACCCTAAGGCAAGATGCTCTAAGTCCTCTGTCATGCCCGCATAAGGGCTGCTGGAGGGCGCCTTGGCTGTGCAGCAGCGCCAGCTCTGGAAAAGTGCCCACTGTTTAGCCAGCTAGAGAAGGAGATGTACAAAACGGCTGAGATGTCTCCTTCCTGGGGAAGTTAGGAGAAAACTCTGCTTCTCCAAGCTCTTCTGCCAAGGCCTGATGGCTATCAGGGAAGCCCGCAGACATCCGGGGGTTAACTGTCTCTATGTGATGCTGTGCTTCAGCGGTCACATTCCATGTCCTCTCACGCTCCACTTCTGAACCTGGTTTCTCTTTTTCTCAGAAGATAAGAATTAATGTCCTTGACATTTCTAACAAATATGTGAAAGCGCTGACGCATTAGCTTTCTCCTCGTCTTGGCTACTTGAGAGTCCTGGGCCCCTGTCTGCAAGACACATGATTTATCTGACCCTATCACCAACCACCATTACCTCACCCTACCTTCCCTGGCCCCTGCTTTGTACTCAATAAAAGTCAGAGTGTCCAGGCACTCGGGGCCACTGCAAGTCTCTGCTTTGGTTGGCAGTGGACCCGTGAGCCCAAATTCTCTTTTCTCTATCTCTGTGTCTGTGTCTTTTATTTCTACAGTTTCTCATCTCCACACCAGCAGGGAGGGGCTCACAGAGCCCTACAGGGCTGCACCCTATATACCACCAGGGCCAGCTAATTTTTGTATTTTTCATACAGATGAGTTTCAGTATGTTGGCCAAGCTGTTCTTGAACTCTTAACCTAGTGATCCACCCTTCTTGACTTCCTAAAGTGCTGGGTTTACAGGCGTGAGCCACCAAGCCTGGCCAATTCCAGGTTTTTTCAGATCCCTCATCAAGATGGGGAAATACCTGAAAATCTGCTTTTCTGACATGGTCAAATGATTGAGCATAAAATACAACTGACTGAACACAATTATCTATGCTTTAAATATATTTTTAAAAAATTAGTAAGGAAAAACAATCGTACCATCACTAAAATTTTTAGCCATCAGCACTTATGACCCCTCACTCAGGACCTAATGGGAAAGTAACCTTGATATGCTAGGCCCAGGTTTTCTACCCAGCAAAGATTATGCTGATTTGACTGTGGGAAGAGGAGGACCAGACTCAGGACATACATGCTGCTCCAGGTCTGAGGCCTCACACATCTCCAGGCTGAGCCTTTCTCCAAGTCCATGAAGGCCAAGGGCTGAGAATGTCAGCTCTCCATGCTACCCTCAATTCCACATTGTGTGTGCCTGTATTTTCACATGCTGACATCATCCCCCTCATCAGAGACTTATAGGAATAGTATCCTGTAGGAGAACCGTTATCATTCTTCTCTGGCCAGGCTCTGTCTGTCACTCTTGGGTCATGTATTCTGTTTCTTGTCCTCTAAAGACTCAGGGCAGCCTCTGCACTTGGGGCTTCTCAGATGCCCTAAATTGACAGTTTCCACCTTTGCCTTCCTTCCTCCTCTGTTTCCAGAATACACTTACTTTTCCCTTTTATTGTAGTAAGTCAATTTTTTGAATTAATATCATGAATAGATGTGTTAGTGCAATGCCTTAAATACATTCTTGTCACTCCCACTTTTGTGGGAGCACTGTGTGGTCAGGAACATGACAGGAAAGAGATGGCACTTTTTTTTTTTTTTTTTTTTCAACAGCTTCATTCTTGCTGCCCAGGCTGGAGTCCAAAGGCATGATCTTGGTTCACTGCAACCTCCGCCTCCTGTGTTCAAGTGATTCTCCTGCCTCAGCCTCCTATGTAGCTGGGATTACAGACATGTGCCACCATGCCAGGCTAATATTGTATTTTTAGTAAAGATGGGGTTTCTCCATGTTGGCCAGGCTGGTCTTGAACTCCCAACTGCAGGTGATTCACCCACCTCAGTCTCCCAAAGTGCTGGGATTACAGGTAGGAGCCACTGCACCCCGCCTTGAGATGACACCTTTTACACAGTTGCCAGCAGGGCTAAGAAAGTCACAAGGGGCACTGAAGCTCCCTGGGATGATCCCCGGCAGGAAACTGTTCTCATCTCTGAGCTTGAAAGAGCAAGGAAGGCAGCAGTTCCCAGAACTGAGGGAAATCTGCAGCTTTCATTAGGGGCAACTCCAAGTGTCTGTAGCTGTATGTAGAGAACAGCAATGATTACAGAACTACAGAGCTGCCCAGAGGAAGTGAGGGAAATGAAACCCTGAGTTACTTCTCCTACACCCATCTCCTGCAGTTGCCTGCTATCATCCAAACCCAAGCAGATGCCAGATGGTGAAGGAGCAAAGGCCATGCCTATCATGGTTACCTCCTAGTGCAGCGGGCAGGGTGGATGTTGATGAACAACTGCTCTGTGCAGAAAGGGAAGTAGAGAATAATGCACTCACCTGTTTACAGTGTTCACATTCCTCAGGGAATTCTCTTAAATATCCTAGTGTTTGACCTAATCCAAAGGTACAGCTTTAAAAAAAATAACACACATGTCATTTATTTATTCATTCAACCTACCTTGTATGTAGCCACACATGATGAAGCATTGTTAGAAGGGAAACACAAGACTTAATAAGGTCACCACCTCAATAATATCCAACAAAATATGATGCAATGCTTGTAATCCCAGCTACTCGGGAGTGAGGCAGGAGAATCACTTGAACTTGGGAGGCAGAGGTTGCAGTGATCTGAGATTGCACCATTGCACTCCACCCTGAGTGACAGAGTGAGACTCTCTCTCAAAATAATAATAATAACAATGATGGGAGCTGTACACATTAGGCCTTCAGGTGGACAGTGACCATTAGTAAGGCACTTAGTGGTATCATCAATGGCCAGGGAACAGACCGTTACTGACACCATGCCCTTCAGCTACATGGAACTTTACTGTGTGTTTTCTTCTTAAAATCACAGCTTTAGGCCACTACAGTAACAAGTTCTCCAAACAAAATAATTATAATTTTTTTGAGATGGAATCTCGCTTTGTCACCCAGGCTGGAGTGCAATGGCTTGACCTCAGCTCACTACAATCTCTGCCTCCCAGATTCAAATGATTCTCCTGCCTCAGCCTCCAGAACAGCTGAGATGACAGGTGTGCACAACCATGACTGGCTAATTTTTGTATTTTTAGTAGAGACGAGGTTTCACCATATTAGCTAGGCTGGTTTCAAACTCCTGATCTCGCGACCTGCCTGCCTTGGCTTCCTAAAGTGCTGGGATTACAGATATTGAGCCACCGTGCCTGCCCATTTCTTCTTTACAATTAGATTTGGGTAAGGTTTTAAAGAACACTGGTTACAGACTATTTATGACTTTTAGCCAAGCCAGGAAAGAAATTATACCTAAGAATTCCATTGAATGTGGAAATGACTTCAGCGCCACTGCCATCGATGGTGCAGAGGAGGCTGAGGCAGGAGTATCACTTGAACCAGGGAGGTGGAGGTTGCAGTAAGCTGAGATTGTGCCACTGCACTCCAGCCTGGGTGACAAATCAAGATGCCACCTCAAAAAAAAAAAAAGAAAAAAAAAGGAGATAGCCATAGCAGCACTACTTACAAAACAAGCATTCATAAAAGGCATTGTGCATTGTTAACTGATGGTGTGAGAAAGGCAGCCCCAGCCCAGCTGGTTGTGGGCTCTGCATCACAACATGCTTTGGCTCCACTCAGTACCACACAGCACAGAACCCCAAGGAGAGACCAACAGCAACAGTTGCACTCCTCACCTTCAAGCTGGTGCTATTTGTGTCAACAACCAATCAAGTCTAGTGTCACCCTCTTTGGCAGCATCTAGAGCATTCACTGGTGTCTGGAGGAGGCTGGAGTACTTGGCTCACTTATTTTAAAAGTCAAAGCCTCTGGGCATGGTGGCTGATGCCTGTAATCCATGCACTTTGGGAGGCCGAGTTGGGTGGATCACCTGAGGTGAGGAGTTTGAGACCAGCCTGACCAACATGATGACTGTCTCTATTAAAAATACAAAACATTAGCCAGGTATGGTGGGGGACACCTATAATCCCAGCTGGTGGAGAGGTTGAGGCAGGAGAATCACTTGAACCTGGGAGGCGGAGGTTGCTGTGAGCCGAGATCTCACTATTGCACTCAAGGGTGGGCAACAAGCATGAAACTCCATCTCAAAAAAAAAAAAAAAAAAAAAAAAAGAAAGAAAGAAAAGAAAAGAAAATTCTAAGTAGTCAACAAAAACCACGTCTCCCTGTCCAATCCCATCACAGAAATACATCAACTGCAGAAGAGATGCAGTCTTTCATTTACATGTCTGTAAAAGCTAACGCATGCCTCTGCTGCAGTAGATGGAAGAGAGCTGAGCAGCCCCTTCCACACAACTGTCTTTGGTGGAGAATGCTGGTGTGGCCACAGTGTTCCCTGTCCTCGGCTGTGCATTTTTCTGCTCTGTGGAGAGGAGTGAGGACCTCAATGGAGAGAGGAGAAATCCTATTTTGTTCAGATGATGTGGCTTTCTTTGGGCTTTGTCCAGCAAATCCAAGCTGTGTCTGTGGGTCTGTATGCTGTGTGCATCTTCAGTAGGAACCCCTGTGAAATGCTTCAGTTCTGAGCTCCCAGTCTCCCTTATAACCATGGCAAATGGAACCATCCACTTGACACAGTTCTCTTGGTCACACCATGGATGATCTTAAACCTTTTGTGTCAATTCAAGTGATGAGAAATACAAGGCAGAAGCAGTGAGTACATCCTAAGAAAATTCTAAGCAGTCAACATCCAGCACACAGAGATCTAAAAGCTCTGCAATCTGTAAACATTTGCTGGGGATGCTGTGGCAACAGCACTTTGTGTAAGTCATTTAGAGATGCCACCTGCATGTGTACATTCAGCTGGGACACAGTGGCCAGGGGACTTAAGCACCACTCAGGGGCCTTCATACTCACTCATTCCACAGTAAGGATTGTATGTCCTGAACAAGCCCCAAAGTTGCACACTGGTGCAACTGTGAACAGCAGATTTCCTCAAGTTTGACTGCAGTAAATAAAGATAAAATCCCAATAATCTGTAAAAGTGTTTTTACAACATTCTGTGCTGTCATATGTTGATCAAAGCAATCCTGTGCCAAGTAAACTATCTCCCTGTGAAGTTGTAGACCTCATGCACCTCCATTAGCCAATCCAGAAGAGGCTGCAGAAGAGGATGCCACTGCATAGAGGGCTTATCCCACAGTATGACTTTTGCTTGTTCAACATGATTTTCCAGACCTCTTCTCTGTTTGCCCATGTCTGTATAGGCAGTGGTGAGGCTCTGGATCACATGAAATGCTGAGACATATGCATAGAATTCGGGTATGCCAGCCCATCCTTTCGTTTGTCAGATGTGGGGATCGAGCAGCAGGGGTTTGCACAGGTTATATTACTGTCCCAAGGCTGAATGCCACCCTGGCCTCTCACAGTCCTGTCAATATTGGCATCTTGTCCACTGGACTCTGAATAAAAAGCCACTATTTCGTTCCTTTTTCTGGAACAAACAGAGAAATCAGTGCCACTTCCCTCTTTCCTGCTGCCCCATTCCTTCGCATCTTCCCCTCCTCTCCCTGGGCATGGTGCAGGGCTCAAGTGCCCAACTCAGGCCTGAAGCTGTCTCCAGGGCTGGCAGGCATGCACCTGTCAAGGCAGGAGACAGGAGGTGAGCAGGAGGAAGCATGCCTTTAAAAAGCAACATCTCACTTACAATTGCTTAGCAAGTAAAAAAATGCAATGGTATCTAACTCTCCCTCCCTTTCCCCACAGGGACTGTACAAATTGTAAATGTATCGCTTGAGTTATTTGAGTGCAAGCCGTAACAGTGAAGTCTGGCTTACATAGGCACAGGGGATTTCCACAGAGCTAGAGCTGTGGTTCATGTAATCACGGACGCTGCCAAAGTAATGAAAATAGTGAGTCACATCCTCCATAAAGGCAGAGAGGTTGAAGATGGCACCTCTCGACCCAGACTGGGAACCTGACATGCTGGACTTCAGGAGAATTTTTGCAGCCATGGTTCTAATTTCCCTGCAGTGGCCGGGCTCCGTGGGCAGTGAACCAGGTGTGTCTCAGGAGGGAAGGAGGATGCCCAAGCAAGTGTCTGGTGATTGTTTTCCCCTCTGATCCCTTCTCAGCACACACAGGCACACAGGCAAGGCTGACAACAGAAGAAGCTGCATGGACACCTGAGGACTCCACAGAGGAGCAGCTTTCCTCCAGGTGCTCTGAAGTGGTGATGTCAGAATGGAGGAGACCTGCTGACACCGGCTGTGCCAGGCCTCTGCCCTCCCCTCCCCGGACCCCACGTTCCAAGACTCTTGGCACGAGAAAATGGGTGAGACAATAAAGACCAGGTTGGTGGGAATATCCCTGCCAACTGGCAACTCAAGCTTCATCCAGAGCTCACCTCCTCACCCCACATTCCTCAGATCCTGTTCCTCCAAGCCAAAGTCAGACATGCAAGGGAAATGCCGGGCACAGATGACAGGCTGCATAATTGCTGGAGAAGCTCCCCAAGTCTAGGACCAGATAGCTGTCTCACCCTCTCAGGTGACCTTAGTGATCATCCTGCAGGCACTTACACTCCTTCTCAGCACTATCACTTTCTGTAGACAGTCAAGTTTCTCTTTCTTCTCAGGGTTCAGCCTGAACACTGGGGTGACAAAATATGCTGTGCAAAGGGCAGAAGCCTCTTTAAAGCCAGCTTATGAATCTGTACCCTTGCCACTGCCAATCGTGGGAAATAGGACCTCAATCCACAATCCACTATTTCTTCCCACCCTGACCTCCTCACACCCATCTGGAATTTAGGGGAATGGGGAGGGCATCCAGCGGTGATGGCAGCAGCTGAGGCCTAAGGAAAACTGAACGGGAAGCCAAGGAACTACCTCAGGTGACTACAATTGTTTGCTGTTCTGTACGTGTGTCCAAGAATGACCACAAAAGATTTTCAATGAGCAATTCTATGGTTACCAACCTATTTGGCCACATCATAGACATCAAGTGGATCAATATTGCCTTTATCTATGACATGCATGAGGATTCTGACACCTACCTGCATCAGGTTAGCCCCACACCCAGAAGGACACCCTCTCTCCCATTCCTTATCTTTTGTGTCTTTTTATACCTTATATCCTCATTCCTTTCTCTGGGTGCCTTCCCTCTTTGGGATTTTCTGTTTATACTCTCTGTCTCCTTTCAGTTGGCCAGAGCAGGCAGATTTGGCCCAGGGCTTGTCCATTGTGTTCACGTCACATGAGAATGATGCCAGGACCCTCAGTGATGGGCAACATCTTTTTGAGGTGAGTGTTAGGAGCTGTCTGATGGGACAGATGTCTCCTCCACGGTGAGTTCTGAGCTTATGAAACCCTTAGGTCCTCCCTGTTTCTTTGTGTGTTGTCTTCAATCCCATCATGTAAGTCATGGGCACCTGATGTGTAATGGATACTTGACTGGTTCATGTCCCCTGGCCTTTGATGCTGTGTTGGGATGTTTTCCTGGCCTCTGTGTGAGGTCTCTCTCTTCTCTCATCATATTACATCCCTTCCCTTCCCTCATCCCCGAGTCTGTCCTCTGAATCCACACAGTACACCAATATCTGCATGTGTGCCATGTGTTCCTGTCTCACTTTTCCCTTTTCATGCCTTATTCTGACCATGCCATATTTTCTCCTCAGTTAAACAGCTGTGGTAGAGGACTCACCAATTCTGAAAGTGACTGTCTATCCCTCAGGAGAGGACACTAGAGTGGGGGTGAAGGAGACACCACTGCTCCCACCCCTGACAGCCCCCACCCCATGGCTTCCTTTCTGTGGATCAGCACCACTCCTGAAGCACCATTCCTGATTGCCAGAATTTTTAAAATCCTAACCAAAAATGGAACACATGTGTGTGTGTGGTATCTGTAATTGCTACATTTTCTTATTCATTTATTTTATTTTATATATAGATATATCTTATTGTACATTAGGTTCTGGGGTACATGTGCAGATCATGCAGGATTGTTGCATAAGTATATACATGGCAATATGGTCTGCTGCCTCCATCCCTTCATCACTGTATCTGGCATTTCTCCCCATGTTATCCCTCCCCAACCTCCCTAGCCCCTGCTGTTCCTCCCCTAGTCCCCCCAATAGACCCCAGGGTGTGATGCTCCCTTCCCTGTGTCCATGTGTTCTCATTGTTCAACACCCGACTATGAGTGAGAACATGCGGTGTTTGATTTTCTGTTCTTGTGTTCGTTTCCTGAGAATGATGGTTTCCAAATTCACCCATGTCCCTACAAAGGACAAGAACTTATTGTTTTTTACAGCTGCATCGTATTCCATGGTGTATATGTGCCACATTTTCCTTGTCCAGTCTATCATTGATTAGTGTTTGGGTTGGTTTACACATGTATGTGTCTTTATAATAGAATGATTTATAATCCGTTGGATATATATTCAATAATGAGATTGCTGGGTCAAACAGAATATCTATTTCTAGGTCCTTGAGGAATCGCCACAATGTCTTTTACAATGGTTGAACTAATTTACACTCCCACCAACAATGTAAAAGTCTTTGTATTTCTCCACATCCTCTCCAGCATCTGTTGTCTCCAGATTTTTTAATGATCACCATTCTAACTGGCACAAGATGGTATCTCAATGTGGTTTTGATTTTCATTTCTCTAATAATCAGTGATGATGAGTATTTTTAAATATTTTTGTTGGCTTCATATATGTCTTCTTTTGAAAAGTGTGTCTGTTCATGTCCTTTGCCCACTTTTGAATGGGTTTGTTTGTTTTTTTCTTGCAAATCTATTTTACTTCTTTGTAGACTCTGGATATTAGCCCTTTGTCAGATGGGTAGATCACAATTTTTTTTTCCTATTCTGTTGGTTTCCAGTTCACTCTGATGATTATTTCTTTTGCTGTGCAGAAGCTCTGGAGTTTAATTAGATCCCATTTGTCTATTTTGGCTTTTGTTGCCAATGCTTTTGGTGTTTTAGTCATGAAGTCCTTGCCTATGCCTATGTCCTGAATGGTTTTGCCTAGGTTTTGTTCCAGGGTTTTTATGGTGTTAGGTCTTATGTTTAAGTCTTTAATCCATCTGGAGTTAATTTTAGTGTAAGGCATCTGGAAGGGGTCCAGTTTCTGCTTTCTTCACATGGGTAGTCATTTTTCCAATGCCATTTATTGAACAGAGAATCCTTTCTCCATTGCCTGTTTTGTCAGGTTGGTCAAAGATAAGATGGTTGTAGATATGTGGCATTGCCTACCAACCAAAAAAAGCCCAGGTCCACATGAGTTCACAGCTGAATTTTATCAGACATACAAAGAGGAGCTGGTACCATTCCTTCTAAAATGATTCCAAACAATACAAAGGGAGGGAATCCTTCCTGAATCATTAAATGAGACTAACATCATCCTGATACCAAAACCCAGCAGAGTCTCAACAAAAAAAGAAAACTTCAGGCCAACAACCATGATGAACATAGATGCAAAAGTCTTCAATAAAATACTGGCAAACCGATTGCAACAGCACATCAAAAATCTTATCCATCATGATCAAGTAGGCTTCATCCCAGGGATGCAAGGCTGGTTCAACATACACAAGTCTATAAACATAATCCACCACATAAACAGAACCAAAGACAAAAACCACATGATTATCTCAATAGATGCAGAGAAGGCCTTCGACAAAATCCAACAGCACTTTATGCTAAAAACTCTCAATAAGTTAGGTATTGATAGAACATATCTCAAAATAGTAAAAACTATTTATGACAAACCCATAGCCAATATCATACTGAATGGGCAAAAACTGGAAGGATTCCCTTAGAAATCTGGCACTAGACAATGATGCCCTCTTTCACCACTCCTATTCAATATAGTATTAGAAGTTCTAGCCTGAGCAATCAAGCAAGAAAAAGAAATAAAGTGCATTCAATTAGGAAAGGAGAAAGTCAAATTGTGTCTATTTGCAGATGGCATGATTGTATATTTAGAAGACCCTATCATCTCAGCCCAAAATCTGCTGAAACTGATAAGCAACTTCAGCAAAGTCTCAGGATACAAAATCAATATTCAGAAATTACAAGCATTTCTATACGTCAATAACAGACTAAAAGAGAGTCAAATCAAGTGCAAACTCTCATTCACGATTGCTACAAAGAGAATAAAATACCTAGGAATACAACTAACAACGATGTAAAGGACCTCGCAAGGGAGAACTACAAACCACTGCTCAATGAAATAAGAGAGGACACAAACAGATGGAAAAACATTCCATGCTTACGGTTAGGAAGAATCAATATTGTGAAAATGACAATACTGCCCAAGTAATTTATAGATTCAATGCTATCCCCATCAAGCTACCAATGACCTTCTTCACACAACTGGAAAAAATCACCTTAAACTTCATATGGAACCAAAAGAGAGCCTGCATAGCCAAAACAATCCTAAGCAAAAAGAACAAAGCTGGAGGCATTACACTCCCTGACTTCAAACTATATTACAAGGCTGCTGTAATGAAAACAGCATGGTTCTGTTACCAAAACAGTGCTACATTTTCTTACTGTGTTTGGGGAGAGGTTACTTTAGGATATGATACAGGGTAAATTCCTGTAAGGCTGAGTTGTCCTGCTGTGAGGTCAAAGGGGGATGGGAGTGAGACTGCAGAGCCCTGACTCCCGCACTACTTGCCTCTGTTAGTCAGGTTTCTCTAGAGAGATAGAACTAATAGGATATATATATATATATATATATATATATATATATATATATATATGGGGGATTATTAAGTAGTATTAACTCACATGATCACAAGATCCCACAATAAGTTGTTGGCAAGCTGAGGAGCAAGGAAGCCAGTCCAAGTCCCCAAGCTGAAGAATTTGGAGTTTGATGTTTGAGGAGGCTAAGCCAGTCTAGGCTTTTCACATTTTTCTGCCTGCTTTATATTCTGGCCATGCTAGCAGCTGATGAGATGTCACCCACCCAGATTGAGGGTGGCTCTGCCTTTCCCAGTCCACTGACTCAAATGTTAATCTCCTTTGGCAACAACCTCACAGACATGCCCAGGATCAATACTTTGCATCCTTCAATCCAACCAAGTTGACACAGTATTAACCACCACACTGCCAACTTCTGACCTTTTGTGGTATCTTCCATTTTCCCAGTGACCTGGGAGCAGCTGGAATATTTCTGATGCTGGGGCTCCTGGGGGATGGTGCACAGTATTTCCAGTGCTAAGGGGTGCCATGGACACTGGTGGAAAGCTTGGGTGTCTCCTCACAGGCTCTCTTGGTGCCTCCTTGTTTGTTCCTTCAGGTTCTGAATCTTGACCACTAGGTCCTGGGCCCCCACCCCCTCCCGCAGGGCCTGATCCACTCCAGCTGCTGCTCCAGCAACTCTTTGGCTTTGGTCAGCTCAGCTGTGTGGTGGGGCCAGGGGCCTGGTGAAGGGAGTCAGGGAGGGAGCGTCAGTCAGGGCACAGGGGGCTAAGACCCTGGGAAGCTGTGCTGCAGGGTCTGGCTCTAAGTGAGAAATTCAACCTCCCTTTCTCTTTTTCTAGCCCTTTAATTTCAGCCCACCTGTACCAAGAAGCCCAGGGAGCTCCCTGTCTTAAGTATAGGCCTTGGGGGACAGATAGTTATCCCTGACCCAGGAGCTATACTGGAAACTCCACAGTGGCAGAAAATCAAGTTGCACCTCTAAAACCCCCAGCAATTTAAAATAGATAAAATTTTGACTACCTGAGAGGTTTCATTTACATAGCAATACCACCTTCCCAGCCCCTCACTGTGTGCTTTTAATTTAAAGATTTCAGAGATCTCTTATTCTAAACAATTAATGAAAATATCAAGTCTTAAAAGGACACATAGTAGTGCCATGGCTAGCCTTAACAAATTCCCTTGACTAAATTAAAAGCAAAAATATCTGACTTCAAACACTCTGGTAGATAAACACTTCTTGGTTTGGTGTGGTGGCTGACGCCTGTAATTCCAGCTCTTTGAAAGACCAAGGCGGGCTGAACACAAGGTTGAATAATTGACACCATCCTGGTCAACATGATGAAATTCCATTTCTACTAAAAACACAAAAATTAGCTGGGTGTGGCAGTTGGTCCTCTTAGCCCCAGCAACTTGGGAGGCTGAGGCAGGAGAATTGCCTGAACCCAGGGGGTGGATGTTGTGGTGAGCCAAGATCATGCCACTGCACTCCAGCCTGGGCAACAGAAAAAGACTCTATCTCAAAAACAAACAAACAAAAAACATTTCTGCTATGACTCAGGTTTGCTACCTCAGCAGGAAACAAAGGCCACCCACTTTTTGGCCTAATAATCATAATATTGGTTAAGGCACTTGGGAGGATACCTTTTGGTAAAGAAGGTGAAAATCCAGGAATATCAACTGTTCCTCCTGGCTAATATCTGGTAATAAGAGATTTGAAAGGATTTTTTTTTTAGAGCTCTATAGTCAAAATTTTACTTAATTACAATCGATATTTCAGACTTTAGTGTGTTTATATTAAGTTCTCTATTCTCTGTGTAAACATTTCTCAGTCAACTAAATGTCTCTCTTCTTAAACACCCTGGTAGCCACATGCACTCCCTCTGTTTCCCTAGTTCCCTATTTCTTTCTTTTTTTTTTTTTTTGAGACAAAATCTCACTTTGTCACCCAGGTTGGAGTGCAGTGGTGTGGTCTTGGCTCACTGAAACCTCTGCTTCCCAGGTTCAAGTGATTCTCCTGTCTCAGCCTCCCAAGTTGCTGGGAACACAGGTGTGTGCCACCACACTCAGCTAATGTTGGTATTATTAGTAGAGACAGGCTTTCACTATATTGGGGAGGCTGGTCTCTAACTCCTGACCTCGTGATCCACCCACCTCAGCCTCTCAAAGTGCTGGGATTACAGGCATAAGCCACCTCACATGGCATAGATATTTAAGGTATAAAACCATGCTTCTGTAATACTTTTGATACTTTTAGATTTCAGCCTTTTAGGGGCCATTAAAAAGCCAAGTTTCAGGTATTTTTCTTTCTTCTGCATTCTGTGCCACCAAGCTCAGCTAATTTTTTATTTTTAGTAGAGATGGGGTTTCACCATGTTGGCTAGGATGGTCTCCATCTCTTGACCTCATGAATCACTGGCCTCTGCCTCCCAAAGTGCTTTGATTACAGGCATGAACCACTGCACTTAGCAATTTCTGTTGTTTAAGTCACCCAGTGTGTGGTTCTTTGTTATGGCCATCCTAGCAAATTAAAACACACATATTACCCTGTCTAGTATCTGGACATGGAATTTTTTCAAGATTATGAATTATCTGGGTTTTCTAAGAATTGAATGAATCCACTGAAAATTGACAAGTGTATATAATAAAGGGTCATTTACAAACCACTTTGGGTACCATCATTAGCACTCAAAACTGGAGATGTCCCCAGTTCTTTTCAGTTTTATTCAGAACAAAGCTGGTGGTCCCAATCTGATATATAATCACAAGCTGTATTTAAGTTTCTTGAAGTGCTTAGGGAGCAAATTTTCTCCTAATATTTTAGAAATTAGGAGAAATAATTATTTTTTGATCATTACTAAAGTAAAAAGAGGTTTCTAACCCTGGGATTTGCAAGTATGATGAGTTTTCCTCCTCCTTTTAAGGGTCATGTTTCTTAAAATCCTATAAGGTAATCACATCACTTTCATGTTTCTCTCTGCATTTACCCATTGGTACTGGAGAGACCCACACTGCATCTCAGTAAGGATGAGATGTGTTCTCATTTATTCTCACTAGAATGGATGTGTTTATCCATGATTCACAGAATCTAAACATATCCTGGCTACAAGATATTCACTTTGGATCTAAAGACACATAGAAGTTGAAATTGGAAGGATAGAAAAGGATATTCATGGAAATAGTAACTAAGAATTTCTTATGATCTCTCATAGAATTCTATGTGTTGGCCGAGCTCAGATGATGGCATTGCAGTTTTACATGGTTCAGGGATTGAAGTGGAAAAAAATAGATGCAAACTGGATGATTAATAGCATTGTGTAGAACTGACACAACCATGCATCTGCCATATTTTATTGGCTAATGCAGATACCAGATCTCATCATGTTTAAGGGGGTGGAGAGACCTTATCTCCTGAAGAAGGGGTGGTGGGTCAAGCTAAGTAAAACAAAGTGTGATGGAAAATATTTTTGCAGCCCTCTTTGAAAAATACATGCAATCCATTGCATCCTATCTGCCAGAAAGGAAGAACACCATTAACCTTACTGCTCATGTCTAAGTCCTGTGATTCTATATGTTGGAAACAATTGCTCTAAGTCATAAAGAAAATGAGCACTTAAATGAAGGATTTCTCAGCAAGGCAAATTTACTTCTGCAGAAGAGTGCCACTACCACTCTTGGTAGCTGAGAGAGCACACCAAACAAAGGAGAGAAGGGGTTTTCATCCCTAATATAGTCCCTACTTCTGTTTCTTTCCCCCATTGGCTGGGATTAGATCACACAATCTAAGTTGATCTTGACTGGCTATTGTTTAGCAATTTCCAAATAAGGAAGGTGGGGGTCGGTTACAAATATGGCAGGGAGAGACATGCCCAAGAATGTCAGGCATGTCTGGACACAGCAAAGGTGGGAAAGATTACTTGCAGAGTCAAGGAAGTAAGTGGAGAGGCATATTTTTCTACAGATTGGGACTGGCAGGAGGAGTTGTTGACCAAGCAGATGACTAAGGTAACTAAGGGTAAAGAGGTACAAGGACAGGAAGTTGCTTTGGAGAACAAAGAACAGCTCCTTCCCTCATCTCCTTCCAAAGAACAAAGATGTAACATTTTTAAGAGAAACTGTTTGTTCCTAACATACAGTATCCTGGGGAAGTTCTATGTCTTAGAAAGTAGGTGTGGAGTAGAAGCTCTAAATAAAATCTCACCTAGAGCCACAATTTTACTTCATTTTGATGAAATTTTGTGTTATTTTTGATAAAATGGGGACTCACAAACCTCTCTTCAGGGATCTCTCCAGTGGCGGGGATAATATACTTCCTTCCTCTACAGTTCTATTTTACAGATAAGTGGATCTAGGTCTCAGTTTTAATTATTTAAAACACCAGAGACTTGGATGTATGCATGCCACAAAATGGTGAAAGAATGCTCTCTCATTTTACCTTCTCTCGCTCACTCCACCCTAAAAAAGAACCTGATCAACTTTGATCTTTTAAATGCGGAGAGGATCGCACTCCTACCTAACTTCAAGCTTTCAAAAGTATAAAATTTAAAAAAACTGCCAAAAAAGTTGACTAACTTTCTTTGGCTTGACTCTGTCTCTTGATACTATGAAATTTTGTTCTTGCAATTAGAACCAAAAAAAAGGGGGCAGCCAAAGCTTGTTGTCACCCAGAATGTGAGCCCTCCCTAACTCTGGCTGCCCCAAGACCCAGTGCTGTGTCATTCCTGAAAGTCTTGCTCCATTCTAGTGATTCTGGCTCCAGCTTTTTAACTGGCTATAGGATTGCCTCCCAGGTGAAAAAATTTCTCCTGCTGGGCAGGCTTCTTTTCTTTACATTTGCATGTCAGAAAACTTGATGTAATAAAAAGAACGCATTTTTCAGTTTTATGGTAAATTTTTTATATCCTTATCAATATCTCATATTGTGATGAATATGTTGGCTTTATTTTGTTGAAAGGGACATGGCAATGGACCTTTTGAGTCAGGATTTCTCTGGGCCTTTCCATGGGATAAAGTCCCTGCCATGGTGGGTGAGTGGGGAGCTCTTGGTGTAGGGTTTAGTGTTTACAATGAACCATTCTATTTCGGCAGCAGGTTTCACTCTGAATTCTGGGATACATGTGCAGATCATGCAGGTTTGTTATATAGGTATACATGTGCCATCATAGTGGTTTGCTGCAACCATTGCCCCATCATCTACATTATGTATTTTTTCTAATACTATCCCTCCCCAATCCCTTCAACCCCTATTATTTCTCCCATAGCTCCCTCCCCCTAGGCCTCAGTGTGTGATGTGTGATGTTTTCCTCCCTGTGTCCATGTGTTCTCATTGTTCAACAGCCACTTGTGAGTGAGAACATGTGGTGTTTGGTTTTCTGTTCTTGTGTCAGTTTGCTGAGAATGATGGTTTCCAGTTTCACCCATGTTCCTGCAAAGAACATGAACTCATCTTTTTTCTATGGCTGGATAGTATTCCATGGTGTATATGTGTCACATTTTCTTTATCCATTCCATCATTGATGGTCATTTGGGTTGATTTCAAGTCTTTGATATTGTGAACAGTGCAGCAATAAACATACATGTACATGCATCTTTATAATAGAATTATTTATAATCCTTTGGGTATATACCCAGTTGGTGGGATGGCAAATTAATCCAACCATTGTGGAAGACAGTGTGGTGATTCTTCAAGGATCTAGAAATTGAAATACCATTTGACCCAGAAATTTACTCAATTTTATTTTTTAGAAAATGCAATCTCAAAGATAATCCAGACTGTTATGGGCTGAATTGTATCTCCCCATATCGACATGTTGATGTCCTAGCCCTCATTACCTGAGAAAGTGACTGCATTTGGAGAAGGTCTTTAAGAAGGTCATTAAGGTAAAATGAGGTCATATGAGTGTGCCCTAATTCAATGTGACTGATGTCCTCATAAAAAGAGAAGATTAGGACACAGAGAGATACAGAGGAATGAACAGGTTGAGACCTAGGGAGAAGATATCCACAAGTCAAAGAAAGAAGAAACAGAAGAAATGTGCACTACCAACACCATGATCTTGGACTTCCAGCCTCCAGAACTGTGACACAACACATTTCTGTTTTGTTTGTTTGTTTTTGTTTTGAGACAGAGTCTAGCTGTGTCACCCAGGATGGAGTGTAATGGTATGACTTTGGCTCACTGTAATGTCTGTCTCCTGGGTACAAGCATTTCTCCTGCCTCAGCCTCCTGAGTAGCTGGGACTACAGGTGCACACCACCACGCTCAGCTAATTTTTGTATTTTTAGTAGAGATGGGATTACACCATGTTGGCCAGAATGGTCTCAATCTCTTGACCTCAGGATCTACCTGCCTCTGCCTCCCAAAGTGCTGGGATTACAGGCATGAGCCACTGTGCCCAGCAATTTCTGTTTTTTAAGTCACCCACTGTGTGGTACTTTATTATGGCCACTTTAACAAATTAGAACACACATGTTACCTTGCCTAGTATCAAGATATGAGATTTTTTTCAAGATTATGAACTATCTAGGTTTTCTAATAATTAAGTAAAACCACTGAAAATTGACAAGTTTATATGATAAAGGGTCATTTACAAACCACTTTGGGTCCCATGGTCACCACTCAAAAATGGAGATGTCCCATTTCTTTCCACTTTTACTTAGAACGAAGGTTGTGGTTCCAATCTGATATACAATCACAAGCTGAATTTAAGTTTCTTGTGATACTGAGGGAGCACATTTTCACCTAATTTTCTAGAAATTATGTGAACTGGGAGAGAGATCCAAGATGGCCAACTACTAGCAGCTCAGGATTGTAGCTCCCAGAGAAAGCACACAGAATGAGAGGACATCACATTTTCAGACCAATTTTTGTTGCTTACGGACTAGGAGATTCCCAGTGGAGGAGCCCCATGGGTCACCAGCGTGACTCTTGTAGCTGCCGTGGCAGTTTTGCAGGCGCTTTGTGGCAGCGGTTCTCGGTGCAGAGTAAATGGGACTAGCTTCCCTTTTGATCGACATTTGGATCTCCAGGAAGGCACAGTCACCTATTTACATGATTGAAATAAGGATTCAAGAGGAAAGCCAGACCGGATGTCCCTGAGCAGAAAGGCACCACAAATCTTAATGCCGTTGTTTTAGCTGGCACAATGGGTGCTCAGATTTCAGTGTTGGGAATCAACAAGTTGGACATCCACTCAGAGACCTAAATTGAAAGTTGGCAATTACAGAGACGACAGGTGGATAAAATTAAAGTGACAGGAAGAAACCAGCACAAAAAAGCTGAGAATACCCAGAAGCAGAATACTTCTCCTTCTATAGGGGATCACAGTTCTTCACCATCAAGGGAACAAGGCCTGATGGAGAATGAGTGCATTTCATTAACAGAATTAGGCTTCAGAAGGTGGATAATAAGGAACTTTTGTGAGCTAAAAGAATATGTTCTAGCCAAAGTAAAGAAACTAAGAACGTTGAAAAAAGGTTTGATGAAATCCTAATGAGAGTAGACAATTTAGAAATGAATATAAGTGAATTATTGGAACTGAAGAACACAATAAGAGAATTTTGCAAAGTATGCACAGGTTTTAACAGTCAAATTGATCAAGCAGAAGAAAGGATATCAGATGTTGAAAACCTACTTAATGAAATGAAATGAGAAGACAAGATTTGAGAGCAACGAGTAAAAAGGAATGAGCAAAGTCTCCAGGAAATATGGGACTATGTGAAAAGACCTAATTTATGACTGATCGGTGTACCTGAATGTCATGAAGAGAATGAATCCAAGTTGGAAAATATTTTTCAGGATATTATTCAGGAAAACTTTCCTAACCTAGTAAGGCAGGACAATACTCAACTCCAGGTAATACAGAAAACACCACAAAGATATTCCTCAAGTAGACCAACTCCAAGACATATAATTGCTAGATTCACTAGGGTTGAAATAAAGGAGAGAATTCTAAGGGCAGCTAGAGAGAAAGGACAGATTACTCATAAAGGGAAGCCTATCAGACTCACAGCACACCTCTCAGCATAAACCCTACAATCTAGAATAGAGTGGGGGTCAATATTCAATATCCTCAAAGAAAAGAATTTTCAACCCAGAATCTCATATCCTGCCAAACTAAGCTTTATAAACAAAGAAAAATTAAAATTTTTTGCCAACAAGCAAGCACTCAGATTTTATCACCACCAGGCCTGCTTTACAAGATCTTCTGAAAGAAGCACTCCAAACAGAAAGGAACAAACAGTATCACCTATCTCAAAAATTCATCAAAATATAAAGAGTATCTCCATAATGAAGAATTTACATTAAATAATGGACAAAAAAGCTAGTTAGCATTAAATTACAATATGGAACTCACAAATATTAATATTAATCCTAAACTTAAATGGATACAATGCCCTAATTAAAGTCACAGAAAGGCAAATTGAATAAAAAGCTAAAATCCATTGGTATGTAGTATCCAGATCCAACTCACAACAACACACAAAGACTTAAAATAAATGGATGGAGGAAGATTTACTAATGAAATAGAGAGCAAACAAACAAACAAACCAAAAAAACAAAACAAAACAAAACAAGAGTTGTAACTCTTGTCTCCAATAAAAAAGACTAAAAGATACAAAGAAGGATATTACATAATAGTAAAAGGATCAACGTAACAATAGGAGTTAAAGATTATAAATATATACATACCTAATATAGGAGCACCCAGATGAATAAGACAAGTTTTTATTGACTTACAAAGAGATTTGGACTCCCGCATAATAATAGCGGGAGATTTTGACATCACATTGTTAATTTATATTATACCCATTCTGAAAGTGACTATATAATAGGAAGAATTACTCTTTAGCATTTACATAATATCTCACAGACGTAAATGAAATATTGGTTCACTCTTTGTTATCTTCTTCCCTTATTTCTTCCTGTCTCTGTTGTTAAGTACAATTGATGGCATAAAAGAGGTTTTTAATACCTTTTTAAGATTGCATTCCAGCCTGGGCAATAGAGCAAGAATTCTTTTCTCTCTCCCACTTTTTCTTTCTTTTTTCCTCTCGAAAAAAAAAAAAGAAAATTATGTGAACTAATTATTCTGTAATCATTATGAAAGTAAAAAGGGATTTTTACCCAAGGCTTTGCAAGTATGATGTGTTTTCTTCCTGCTTTTTATTATTTTTTATTCCATTTTAGGTTTTGGGGTACATGTGAAGAACATGCAATATTGTTGCATAGGTACACACATGGCAGTGTGATTTGTTGCCTTCCTCCCCTTCACCTATATCTGGCATTTCTCCCCACGCTATCTCTCCCCAACTCCCCACCCGCCACTGTTCCACCCCTATTTTCCCCAACGGACCCCAGTGTGTAGTGCTCCCCTCCCTGTGTCCATGTGGTCTCATTGTTCAACACCCACCTATGAGTGAGAACATGTGGTGTTTGGTTTTGTGTTCTTGTTGCAGTTTGCTGAGAATGATGGTTTCCAGGTTCATCCATGTCCCTACAAAGGACACAAACTCATCGTTTTTGATGGCTGCATAATATTCCATGGTGTATATGTGCCACATTTTCCCTGTCCAGTCTATCATCAATGGGCATTTGGGTTGGTTTCAGGTCTTTGCTATTGTAAACTGTGCTGCAATGAACATTCGTGTGCATGTGTCTTTATAGTAGAACGCTTTATAATACTTTGGATATATACCCAGTAATGGGATTGCTGGGTCAAATGGAATTTCTATTTCTAGGTCCTTGAGGAACCACCATACTGTATTCCACAATGGTTGAGCTAATTTACACTCCCACAAACAGTGTGAAAGTGTTTCTATTTCGCCACATCCTCTCTAGCATCTGTTGTCTCCAGATTTTTTGATGATCACCATTCTAACTGGCATGAGATGGTATCTCAATGTAGTTTTGATTTGCATTTCTCTAATGACCAGTGATGATGAGCATTTTTTCATATGTTTGTTGGCCTCATGTATGTCTTCTTTTGTAAAGTGTCTGTTCATATCCTTCACCCATTTTTGAATGGGCTTGTTTGTTGTTTTCTTGTATATCTGTTTTAGTTCTTTGTAATTCTGGATATCAGCCCTTTGTCAGA
The DNA here is from genome assembly GCA_004027715.1 of Plecturocebus donacophilus. Lineage (NCBI taxonomy): Eukaryota > Metazoa > Chordata > Mammalia > Primates > Pitheciidae > Plecturocebus > Plecturocebus donacophilus. Next base: position 2,536 of record PVKP010011794.1, on the reverse strand, counting down.
TGGGTAGACTGCAAAAATGTTTTCCCATTCTGTTGGTTGTTGATTCACTCTAATGACTGTTTCTTTTGCTGTCCAAAAGCTGTGGAGTTTGATTAGGTCCCATTTGTCTATTTTGGCTTTTGTTGCCAATGTTTTTGGTGTTTTGGTCATGAAGTCCTTGCCTACGCCTATGTCCTGAATGGTTTTGCCTAGATTTTTTTCTGGGGTTTTTATCGTGTTAGGTCTTATGTTTAAGTCTTTAATCCATTTGGAGTTAATTTTAGTGTAAGGTGTCAGGAAGGGGTCCAGTTTCTGCTTTCTGCACATGGCTAGCCAGTTTTCCCAACACCATTTATTAAACAGAGAATCCTTTCCCCATTGCTTGTTTTTGTCAGGTTTGCCAAAGATCAGATGGTTGTAGATACGTTGTGTTGCCTCCGAGACCTCTGTTCTGTTCCATTGGTCTATATCTCTGTTTTGGTAACAGTACCATGCTGTTTTGATTACTGTAGCCTTGTAGTATAGTTTGAAGTCTGGTAGTTTGATGCCTCCCACTTTGTTTTTTTTTTTGCTTAGAATTGACTTGGCTATGCGGGCTCTCTTTTGGTTCCATATGAAGTTTAAGGTGGTTTTTTCCAGTTCTGTGAAGAAGGTCACTGGTAGCTTGATGGAGATAGTGTTCAATCTGTAAATTACTTTGGGCAGTATGGCCATTTTCACGATATTGATTCTTCCTAACCATGAACATGGAATGTTTCTCCATCTATTTGTGTCCTTGTGTCCTCTCTTATTTCGTTGAGCAGTGGTTTGCAGTTCTCCTTGAAGAAGTCCTTTACATTCCTTGTTAGTTGTATTCCTAGGTATTTTATTCTCTTTGTAGCAATTGTGAATGGCAGTTCCTTCTTAATTTGGCTCCCTTTTAGTCTGTTATTGGTTTATAGGAATGTTTGTGATTTTTGCACATTGATTTTGTATCCTGAGGCTTTGCTGAAGTTGCTTATCAGTTTCAGGAGATTTTGGGCTGAGACGATGGGGTCTTCTCAGATACAATCATGTCATCTGCAAATAGAGACAATTTGACTTCCTCCTTTCATATTTGAATATCCTTTATTTCTTTTTCTTGCCTGATTGCTCTGGCTAGAACTTCCAGTACTATATTGAATAGGAGTGATGCAAGAGGGCATCCTTGTCTAGTGCCAGATTTCAAACAGAATGCTTCCAGTTTTTGCTCATTCATTATGATACTGGCTGTTGGTTTGTCATAAATAGTTTTTATTATTTTGAGATACGTTCCATCAATACATAGTTTATTGAGGATTTTTAGCATAAAGTACTGTTGAATTTTGTCAAAGGCCTTCTGTGCATTAATTGAGATAATCATGTGGTTTTTGTCTTTGGTTCTGTTTATGTGGTGAATTATGTTTATAGACTTGCATATGTTGAACCAGCCTTGCATCCCTGGGATGAATCCTACTTGATCTTGGTGGGTAAGCTTTTTGATGTGCTGTTGCAATTAGCTTGCAAGTATTTCATTGAAGATTTTTGCATCTATGTTCATCATGGATATTGGCCTGAAGTTTTCTTTTCTTGTTGAGTCTCTGCTGGGTTTTGGTATCAGGATGATGTTGGTCTCATAAAATGATATGGGAAGGATTCCCTCTTTTTGGATTATTTGGAATAGTTTCAGAAGGAATGGTACCAGCTCGCCTTTGTATGTCTGGTAGAATTCGGCTGTGAACCCATCTGGACCTGGGCTTTTTTTGGGTGGTAGGCTCTTAATTGCTGCCTCAACTTCTGACCTTATTATTGGTCTATTCAGGGTTTCAACTTCTTCCTGGTTTAGACTTGGGAGGAGGCAAGTGTCCAGGAATTTATCCATTTCTTCCAGGTTTACTAGTTTATGTGCATAGAGTTGTTTGTAATAATCTCTAATGATGGTTTGTATATCTGTGGAATCTGTGGTGATATCCCCTTTATAGTTTTTTATTGCATCTATTTGGTTATTCTCTTTTTTCTTTTTTATTAGTCTGACTAGTGGTCTGTCTATTTTGTTGATCTTTTCAAAAAACCAGCTCCTAGTTTATTGATTTTTTGGAGGGTTTTTTGTGTCTCTATCTCCTTCAGTTCTGCTCTGATCTTAGTTATTTCTTGTCTTCTGCTAGGTTTTGAGTTTTTTTGGTCTTGCTTCTCTAGCTTTTTCAATTTTGATGATAGGGTGTCAAGTTTAGATCTCTCCTTGCTTCTCATGTGGGCACTTATTGCTATATATTTTTCTCTGGAGACTGCTTTAAATGTGTCCCAGAGATTCTGGTATGTTGTGTCTTCATTCTTGTTGGTTTCAAAGAACACCTTTATTTCTGCCTTCATTACATTGTTTATCCAGTCAGCATTCAAGAGCCAGTTGTGCAGTTTCCATGAAGCTGTGCGGTTCTGGGTTAGTTTCTGAATTCTGAGTTCTAACTTGATTGCACTGTGGTCTGAGAGACTGTTTGTTATGATTTCCGTTCTTTTGCATTTGCTGAGGAGTGATTTACTTCCAATTATGTGGTCAATTTTA
>PVKP010011793.1:18415-60436 GCA_004027715.1 Plecturocebus donacophilus | reverse complement strand
ATGGGACCAGCCGAGCCCGACTAAAAGGGCATCCAGTCCCGTACAATCCGCACCGAGAAGGGCCGCGCCGGCCAAAAGAGTCGCGCTGGCGACCCGGGTGGCTGCTTCGCCGGAAATCTCCCAGCAGTCTGTGGGCATCAAAAATTTGTCTGAAATTGCAGCATCCACTCACTCTCTGCGCTTTCACTGGGAGCTACAATCCTGAGCTGCTGCTACGTGGCCATCTTGGATCTCTCTCCGCCCGGTGATGAAGTTTTTTTGTTTCTTAGTTTTCCTTTGGCGGACACCCCTTCTCCACAGAGCTGGACCTTCCCGGGTTCGCTGTGCTTGCTGTGAAACTCTCAGTCCTCAGCGCTTCCAATTGCTGTTTTCCTTGTGGGGATGGGATCAGCCGAGCCCGACCGTCCCGTATACTCCGCACCGGGAAGCGCCGCGCTGGGGTACCCGCAAAACAGCCGCGCCGGCCAAAAGAGTCGCGCTGGTGACCCGTGTGGCTCCTCTGCCAGGAATCTCCCAGTCTGCGGGCAACAAAAATTCGTCGGAAAGTGCGGCATCCACTCGTTCTCTGCTCTTTCACTGGGAGCTACATTCCTGAACTGTTGCTTATCGGCCATCTTCAGAAAATAAAAATTCTTATTTGAAAAGCTAAAATTGGCAAACCTTTAGCTAGACTGAGAAAATAAGAGAGATCAAATAAAGAAATCAGAAATGAAAAAGGAAACATTATAACTGATATCACAAAAATACAAAGGATCATTAGAGGCTATTATGAAAAACTACATGCCAAAAAGTTGAAAACCTAGAAGAAATGGATAAATTCCTGGAAACATACAGCCTACCAAGATCAAACCATAGAAAACCTGAGCAGACCAAAATTGAGAAATGAGATCAGAGCAGTAATAAAAAGTCTCCCATTAAAGAAAAGCTCAGGACCTGATGAAGTCACTGCTGAATTCTACCAAACATTTGAAGAAGAACTGCTACTAATTCTCCTCAAACAATTTACAAAATTGAAGAAGAGATAACAATTCCAAATTTATTTTATGAAGCCAATATTACCCTAATACCAAAACCAGACACAAAGACACCACAAAAAAAGTAAACTCTAGGCCCATATATTTGATGAACATTGATGCAAATATCCTCAACAGAATACTAGCAAACCAAATTAAATAACAAACTAAAGAGATCATTCACCGTGATCAAGTGGGATTCATCCTCAGGATACAAAAGTAATTCAACATATTCCAATTAATATATATAACACATGAACAGAATCAATGATTAAAGTCAGATGACCAATGATCATTTCAGTAGATGCAGAAAAAGCATTCAATAAAATTCAACATCTTCTCGTGATAAAAAACCCTCAACAAATTGGGTATATAAGGAACACACCTCAATACTACAAAGGTCATATGTGACAAACCCATAGCTAACATCATACTGAATGGGGAAAAATTGAAAGCTCTTTTTAGAACTGAAACAAGACAAGGACACCTCCCGTCACCACTCTTATTCAACATAGTGCTGAAAGTCTTAGAGCAATCAGATAAAAGAAAGAAACAAAAGTATTCAAATTGGAAAGGAAGAAGTCAAGTTGTCCTTATTTGCAGATAACATGATCTTATATTTAGAAAAACCCAAAGACTCCACCAAAACACCTTTAGAACTGATAAATGAATTAGTAAAGTTGCAGGATACAAAATCAACACACAAAATCAGCAGTATTTCTATATCCTTAGAGCAATCTATGTGAAAGCGATATCAAGAAAGCAATCCCATTTGCTACAGCTACAAACAATACAACATGGGAGTATATTTAATCAAATAAGTAAAAGATGTCTTCAAGGAAAACTATAAAGTACTGATGAAAGAAATTGAAAAAGACACAAAAATGAAAAAAAAAACCTATTGGAACAATTAATGTCATTAAAATATCTATACTACCCCAAGTGATCTATAGACTCAAAATGTTTCCTATCAAACTACCAATGTCATTCTTCACAGAAATTGGAAGAGCAATTCTAAAATTCGTGTGAACTCACAAAAGACTCCAAAGAGCCAAAGGAATCTTAAGCAAAAAGAACAAAGCTGGAGGCATCACACGACAAGATTTCAAGTTATACTACAAAACACTGTAACTGAAACAGCATGGTACTAGCATAAAAACAGACATATAGACCATTGAAAAGGATAGAAAACCCAAAAATAAATCCATGTATTTACAGTCAACTTATTTTTGACAAAGGTGCCAAGAATTTACATTGGGGAAAAGACAATGTCTTTAATGAATCTAGGACAGTCTTTTTAATGAATGCAGGGAAAACGGGATATCCATATGCAGAATAATGGAACTAGATCTCCATCTTTCAGCATATACAAAAATCAACTCAAAATGGATTAAAGACCTGAAACTATGAATGATCTGAAACTATGAAACCATTGAAAGAAAACACTGGGAAATGCTTTAGGACATTTGTCTGAGCAAAGACTTTTTTGGCTAAGACCTCAAAAGCATATATAAGAATAACAAAAGTAGACAAATAGGATTATAACAAGCTAGAAAAACTTCTGCACAGCAAAAGAAACAGTTAACAAAGTGAAGAGAAAACAGACCAAATGGGATAAAATATTTACAGACTATCCATCTCACAAAAGACTAACAACCAGAGTATATAAGGAAGTCAAATAACTCTGTAGCAAAAACAAAAATATAATGAAATATTATTCAGCCATAAAAAGAATGAAATCCTGTCATTTGCCACAACCTGGATGGAACTGGAGGTCATTAGGTTAAGTAAAATAAGCCAGGAACAGAAAGACAAATATTGCACATCCTCACTCATATGTAGGAGCTAAAAAAGTAGATCTCATGGTAATAGAGAGTAGAATGGTGGTTACCAGAGGCTGGGAAGGGAACGTAAGGGAATGAAGAGAAGTTGATTAATGGGGGCAAAAATACTGTTAGAAGAAATAAGTTTGAGTTTTGAAATTAGGAAAATTATAGTAAACATTAGCATGATTTATAGCATAAGTTTTAAATTTACTTATCAATTTATAGCACACATTTATTTGAACATTTATAGCAATTTATTGTATATTTCAAAATAGTGAGAAGATAAAAATGTAATGTTCCCAACACAAAGAAAAAATAAATATTTGAGGTGATGGATATCACAATTACCCTGATTTTGTTTTTGTGTTTTGTTTTTTGAGACAGAGTCCCGCTCTGTCACCCAGGCTGGAGTGCAGTGGCTTGATCTCAGCTCACTGCAAGCTCCCTTCCTGGGTTCAGGTGATTCTCCCGTTTCAGCTTCCTGAGTAGCTGGGACTACAGGTGCACGCCACCATGCCTAATTTTTATATTTTTTAGCAGAGACAGGGTTTCATCATATTGGTCAGGCTGGTCTTGAACTCCTGACCTCAGGTGATCCACCTGCCTCGGCCTCCCAAAGTGGTGGGATTACAGGTGTGAGTCACTGTGCCTGGCCCAATTACCCTGATTTGATTGTTAAACATTGTATACATGTATCAAAATATCATATGTACCACCAAAATATGTGCAACTATGATGTATTAATAAAAATACAAAAAAGAGTGACTTCTAATCCCTACCAGAGATTTAAAATTTGCTCTTTTGTTTTAAATTTATTTTTATTTAATTATTTTTTGAGACAGAATCTTGTTCTGTTGCCCAGGGTGGAGTGCAGTAGCATGATCTTGGCTCACTGCAGACTGAAATTCCTGGGCTTAAGCAATCCTCCCACCTCAGCCTTCAGAGTAGCTGGGACTACAGGCATGAGCCACCATGTTCATGCTAATTTTATTTATTTTTTGTAGAGACAGGGTTCCACTATGTTGCCCAGGCTGGTTTCAAACTCCTGGGCTCAAGTGATTCTCCTGCCTTGGTCTCCCAAAGTTCTGGGATTACCGGCATGAGTTACCATGCCTGGGCTTCTTTTGGTTTTTAAAATTGGCTTTAAAAATTAGCATAAAATAATATAAAATTGATTAATGGCACCATATCACCCATAGTAAGGTTTTCTTCAGTGAGTTTTTTCCCATTTTTCAAAGCTTGCTTTCCTCATCACCTATCCTTTCTAGTCCATGATGCCATATCTGCCCTGTCAGCCCAGTAACCCATTAAATTTGTTTTTATGTATTTAGTTAAAACTTATATAGTGCTATATGAGCGAAGCACTATTCTAAGCCATTGGCAAACATTAGAAAAATCTGGTGAATACTGTAGATTTCTTCTGAAAATAATGTTTTTAGATGTGTAAAATAGAATATATAGGTTTATAAAGTAAAGCAAATATGTTGAAATAAATGTATTAGATCTCAAGATATTGTAATATAAAGTATATGATTTTTAATAACACGATATACTTTATATTACAAGCCATCCTCTTGCCTCAGTCTCCTGAGAAGCTGGGATTACAGGCATGCACCCATGCCTGGCTAATTTTTTTGTATTTTTAGTAGAGATGGGGTTTCTCCATGTTGGTCCAGCTGGTCTGGAACTCCTGACCTCGGGTGATCCACCCGCCTTGGTCTCCCAAAGTGCTGGAATTACAGGTTTGAGTCACCATGCTGACCATTCTTTTATTTTATTGATCATCTCTGCTCCCATGACATTTTCCTTAATTCATCTTCTCTTTGAATTTCTTTGAAGTGTTTAATTCAACTAAATAAACTTTCTTTCTTGAAGTTTCTTCCTAGATTAACTTCTGAGACTTGCCTCCCCTGGATCTTTTCTTATATTTTGGATTATTTCTTTTTGACTGGAAAATGCAAGATTTGGCAGAATGAGTTTGAAACCATCCTGGGCAAGATCCTGTCTCAGAAAAATAAAAAAGCACACAATAAACATCAGGGGGTCATACAAGTTTTATTCAAAATTGCTAAAAACTTAACCTAAATATCAGTCAACAGAAGAATAAAAAAAATGTAGTATATTCATATGGTGGAATTTTTTGCAGCATAAAAAGAACAACTGATGCATGCAACAGCACAAATGAATCACAGACACAAAGGGTTTATACTGTATGATTCCATTTATGTGAATTTCAATAATAGGCAAAAGCAATCTATGGAGTTAGAATCACAGTTAGCTCTGAGAGACAGTACTAACGAGGATGGTGCAAGAGGGAGTCATCCAGGATGTTGGAAATGTTCTCTGTTTTGATCTGGATGATGATTATATGAGTGTATTAATTTTTTTCTGTTCTTTCACATTGTTTAAATGGAATCCAAAGTGTGGATTCTTTGGCCATAGACATCAGAACTTTACCTGGGTGGTGGTTATGTAGGTGGATACATACGTGAAAATCATCAGGTGGTATACTTTAAATGAGATCTGGCACATTCAGGGAGGTATGGCCATAGACAAGGTTGTATACTTCAGATATTTACACTTTATATATCTCATAATTTAATTTTTTGAAGATTCTCTTGTCAGAGAACACTGTGGCAAGTGATTAATGTTATAGTCAATATCTGAAGACAAGGCCTCAGGCTCCAGATTTACAGGAGCAACTAGAAGTTTGCATCCTGAGTTTTCTTTTTTTTTTTTTTTAATGAATCTATCTCATCTGAAATGTTAATTTGCAGAAAATAATAAACATAGGATGATAATACCAGAATTGGAAGGTATGATTAATTCTTAAAATAGGACTAAAGGCCACGCAAAATGATTTGTATTAAGCACTCAGTAAACATCAGGGGTGAGGAGAAGAAACTGAGACCTTTGCAACAGTTTTTTCCCTTAGTAGGCTGAGAGAGGTTAAGACTCTGTGTCCCAGGTGGGAAGAGGGCATTGGTGTCATAGAACTAGTTCTCTATTGGAAGTTTTGACATTTCTGTCCATTTGAAGTCCTTCTTGATGGCCTCAGCGATGACCACTTTGAGGCATGTCATTTAGACTTTAATCACCACCTTCACAAGAGCCATAACCACAGAAGCTGCAGACCGAACAGCCCACAGATACAGTCATTGTCCATTTAATAGCCTCCCAAAGTCAAACACTCTTTTACCACCCCTAGAAGCCAATTTCAGTGCTCAATCTTCTATTTTTACTCTGCTGTTCTCACCTCTACTAGCTTCATCCTGGAGGATTTCACTTATTTCCATTCACAAACAGGCATTTGAATAAAATGTACCATCTCTTTGCACAGGATACTTTTTATATTGAAAAGGCTGGTTTGTAAGATAGCATCTTCTCATGTGCACATGACAGAAAGGATGTTGCAGAAACATTCTAGAAGTATCCTGAATATTAGGCTGGATATTTCATTTTAGTCATTGTATTCTTCTGCTCCAGCATTCCTGTTTGGTTCTTTTTTATGATTTTTATCTGTTTGGTAAACTTCCCATATTTAGGCATATTGCAACTAAAGTTCAAAATAACAAAGATGATTTGAAAATATGTATCAAAGACCGTTTTACTTACTGAATAATATGTAGTATAGGTTGTGCACTCATTTAACATAAACTTTTAAGCATTTATTAGGAGCCAGGCATTGTGTCAGATGACTAGGGATTTAGAAGTATATAAGAGATGATTGTCATAGTCAGCTTTGGCTGCCATAACAAGGTGCTATAGACTTGAGGCTTAAACAACAGAAGTCTATTTCTCACAGTTCTAGAAGCTACGAAGTCCAAGATCAAGGAGCAAGTATGGTATGTTTTATTCTGTGGTCTCGTCTCTTGGCTTATAGGTAGCTGCCATCTTGCTGTGTGCATACAGTACAGACCTCTTCTTAGTGCATCAAGGGAGAAGGACAGAGGGGGAGAGATAGAGAGAGAGAGAGAGAGAGAGAGAGAGAGAGAGAAAGAGAGAGAGAGAGCGCTCTTTGGCATCTCTTCTTCTAAGGGCACTAATCCAATCATGAAGACTCCAACTCATAACCTCAAATTACCCCCCATCTTCAGATATCATCATCTTGGGGTTTAGAGGTTTAATATGTGAATTTTGGGGAGACACAGCAGTAATTCTTAAACTCTTTGGGGGCAGCAATAGACATGTCAGTGAATGACTGCAACTACAGGCTAACAAATGGGACGATGGAGTGTATGCTTAAAAAGATGGGGAAGCACAAGAGGGCAATTAGCCTGGTCAGGAGAGACCATTGCAAGCATTTTCCATCCAGCTGAAGCCAGAAATTCAGAAGTAAAAAAATAATATGAAGATCTCTTTTTTCTTTTCAGAATGCAGTTAAATTGCTTTGGTAATGAGCTGTGGGCGTGAAAAGACTGGTGGCAGGGAAAACACTGGTATGAGGTATGTTACTGCAGTCTAGTTACTAGGGTTAACGTGTGGTTACTGGAGTGATGCTCAGAAGCCCAAGTGATTTCTGGAAAGCTTTCAATCACAAGCAAGTCATGAAATCACAGACTAGGGAAATAGATCTAACTACATTTCAGTTATATCTCCAAGGGAAAAAAGGACCAAAAAATTTTATGTAGAATTTTAAGGGAACAATACATTGTTTTATTTATTTATTTGTTTTTGAGTCAGAGTCTTGCTCTGTTGCCCAAGCTGGAGTGCAATGGCATGATCTTGGCTCACTGCAACCTCCACCTCCTGGGTTTGCCTCAGCCTCCCAAATTGCTGGGATTACAGGCACCTGCTACCATGCCCAGCTAAGTTTTGTATTTTTAGTAGAGACAGGGTTTCACCATATTGGCCAGGCTGGTCTCTTGGCCAGGCTAATCTCAAACTACTGACCTTGTGATCCACCTGCCTTGGCCTCCCAAAGTGCTGGGATTACAGGCATGAACCACCACGCCCAGCCTACACTGTTTCTTGATAGGGTGCTTTGAGCTGTCCTTACATGGCTTCCATCTACAAAGGGCTAGGCAATGGGGTAAGTTGAGTTAGTAATAAACACAGTGAATGCTTTTGTTGTTGATATCTGTAAGTAAGATAGTATTTTGTTAAAACTTTTTTGTTATTTAGCTGTTGATTCTTAAAAGAAATATATCACCAATACTGAAGGTTATAAGTTTTTTGTTTGTTTTCTTTATTTCTTTTTTTGTTGGGCAGGGTCTCACTCTGTCACCCAGGCTGGAGTGCAGTGGTGCAATCTTGGCTCACTGCTGCCTTGACCTCCCTGGGGTCAGGTGATCCTCCCATCTCAGTCTCCAGAATAACTTGAACCACAGGCATATGCTGCCACACCCTAGCTAATTTTTGTACTTTTAGTAGCAACAGGGTTTTGCCATGTTGCTCAGACTGGTCTCAAACTCCTGAGCTCAAGTGATCAACTCATCTCAGCCTCCCAAAGTGCAAGGATTACAGATATGAGTCACCATGCCAGCTAATTTAAAGTTTTATAAAATGATTTAGCTGGAGACTAATACCACCAACCAACTTATACAGGGAGCTAAAGATAATAATTAAATAAATTGCAAATATGGATATAATTGAAATAATGAGACTGTTCTATCACCTGCAGCTCTCTACATAAGTCCTAGCATACTGGTTCTATTGTCACTCATGTTGGTGAGAAAATGCTAAAGGGAACTTGATATATTCAATTCCACATTGTTAAAATAGATTTCCATGATGGTTATAAAATGCCAATTTGAGATGGTGGAATGAAGAGGTAAAATTCGCTGGTGAGGGGTTGTGCCTTCACAGTCCAATCTAATCTCAACGAACAAACGCATAAGTGATTTTTAATAGCATAAACAAACCAGTATCACATAGTGTGACACTTATGGTGAGAGGGTCATTTGTTTTCCAAAGAACCTATTTATCTTAGGTCCTTTGATTCTAAAGTCTATGTTTGTTCATTTGTTTCTGAGTACCACAAATGTGTTCCTAGGAGGTAGTCATGTTTGGATATAAACTGTGTTAACCATTTCCACCTTATCAAGGATAAGTCACTCAAGTTATGTAGCTTAGAAAACAGAGTGACAGTGGATAGGCAAGTCTTGCTAAGAAGGAGTGAGGGATATGGACATGAGACAATTCTTTGGAAAACAGGGGAGCAAAATTGCAAATTTTGGCTTTGATGCCACCTCTTCTTTCTGAACATATCTCCTCTGCACAGTCATCACATTCTGGAATCTCATGGTACTTAATTCATGATCAATTAATCAACGCATATGGGTAACAACGTATTTTTCTTCCTAAGAGCATATATACCTTTTAGTAATTATAGTAAAGCTATTTTAACTCAAAAATGCATTGTTAATAGACTTTGAAGAAAGGATCTTGAATAGAAAATGTTTAGGAGAACAAAGGAAGGCCAGTCATAGAAACTTCAGCTGGAATTCCTTGGCAGGCATAAGGAAATTCAGACAGGGAAGTTGTGTGTGTTAGAAAGAGAGGCTGATAACAAAAATAGTAGTATTGAAAAGATAAATATGGTAGGCTACACCAATGGATGGAGGTAGAGAGCAGGGAAACCAAGGTAATGGCATTCAAAAAATAATTAGTTCTGGAGATTGCATGGTAACTCTTATTTTCAAACCTTTGAAGAACAAGGTAACAGTCACCTCTTTGAAATTTTATGTGATACACAGCTTGGATTCAAGAAAGTAATCATTCCAGGCCTAGAGCAAACCCCTGAGGTCTTCTGAGGTGATACCAGGCTAACTAGAATTCAGTCTTCTCTTCTTCTCAGTCTTCAGGCTTGGCATTTTCAATCAACGTATGTGCCCTATGGGTATTCTCACCGTGAATATTTAAAAAAAGTTCTTATTGTGGAAAATTTCAAATGTACACAAAAGTAAAGAGAATTGCCTAATGAACCCAATGTACCAGCTTCACCTGGTTTCAGTCATCAGTATTTGTTAGTCTATTATTCCCACATAATGCTCTTCTCACCTCCTTTTTAAGCTAAAATATTTTGAAGCAAATTCAAGACAGTATGTCATTTTACCTGTAAATATTTCAGTTAAACAATGGCCATCCTAACTTAGTAAGCATACATACAGAAGTTGGAATAAAAACACATTTAGGTTCTACAGTGTTTAGAACTCTATGCTCAGCACTTTGCCTGTGTTCTGTCGTCCTTTCACTATCCAGTGAACCAGGCATAACTGTTCTCACTTTTCTGATGAGGATACTGAAGCCCCAAGAGGTCCAGTAAATTGCCAAAGATCACACAACTAGGAAGTGATGCAACTGGGATTCAAATTTGCTTTAACTCTCAAGAGCTTGTGCCCTTAACCATTGTATACAAATCCCTCAGCAGTACAGCATACCTGTCTTCTGAAAACAGACCCACAAGGAACACTCTTGCATGGAGGAAAGAATGACTTTGCATAACACAGTTTATTCTATTGCCTAGTGTCCTTAAATAAATCTCTTCTTGATTGAGAATTTTTTAGCAGAAAGAATATTGGGTTTGGCGTCAAATGGGTTTAGTCTGGGCACATTGTTCCATCACTTTATGGAGGCCAGACTTCCAGCAAGTTACTCAGGATCTGAGTCTCAATTTTCTCATCAATCACTGTGAAGATTAAATGAGACACTAGAAGTCCTAGAACAGTTCACTTTATGTAGACCGGAGTCAGGTAAATGGTACTCACCCTCTATTTTCTTTTCCTTTCATCTCTTCCCTACACTTTCTATGAATGTGCTTTTCCCTCCCCTCCTACCACCTTTCTTCCATGCTATGTTGTAAGGACTATATTTATAGTCATATGTTCTAAATTTTCTTGCTTAGCATTATTTTGGCTTAATTTCCACTCCTTCATTAGTTCTCATATATATTTTGTAATGGCCAAGCTTGGCTATTACCTTGTGTCAATTTTACACATTCTTCTCATTGCATTTTAAAATGTAAGGTGCCTAAAACACTTCCAGGCAGTCAGCAGGCTATAAATGACCAATCTCATTCCTTATTGCCACATTCTGTAATGGATTACAAAGCAGTATGTGCTGCTTAAGCCATGGCACATATTTGTCATCATTGTGTTGTCAATTTCAATTAAGCTGAGGTTATCTGACGAATAGATTGAGGTGGCCAGAGGAGGGGAGGGTCAGATAGGCTGATGGTTGTTTTGACAGCCTAGCATATTCTTCAAACCAATTTACAAGATTGCTTTAATTACCTTGGCAGCTCTCCTTGGAGCCCTCTCCAAGTTCCTCACATTAAAAAGTTTTCTCATCAGCACAACCAAAATTATCAATGATTAAAATGTCATAAATCTCCCAGCTCTCTGCTGGGCTCATCGTATGGATGAACTCTAAGGTTTTATTGTCTGAGATGTCAAGCTGATTCTCTCGTTGCCATTGGAAACAGTTTAAATCTCGTAAAAACATGAAATAAGCTCTTCAGGTCAATACAGCATATTCATATTGTGACTATGGAATTAATAAAATTAGATTAATGAATCTTTTTAGAGCATTACAGGGGCTTTTTGTTGGAAATTGGTGTATTATTAGTTGGCACTGGGAAACTTACATAAAGAGATTAGACCTCCATGTATGCTGTGTGACTCAAACACACGTAGAATTAAGTGTAATATTGACTCTGTTGAGATTTAGGGAATAAAAATAAAAATGAGTACATATGCACAGATACATACACATACACACATGCATACACACAAATACACACACATTTACAGATCTTCCTCACACTCAAGAATAGCCATAGGAAAATTATATTTATTTAATTAATTAAAAAGTTTTTTTTTTTTTTTTTTTTTTTTAAAGAGAGGCGAGGTCTCATTATGTTGCCCACGCAGGTTTCGCACTCTTGGGCTCAAGTGATCCTCCCTCCTTGGCCTCTCAAATTGCTGGGATTACAGGCGTGAGCCATCACTCCTAGCTGGAAAAGTGTAGTTTTAGAGTCTGAGGGAAGATCTAAACTGGGCATTGTAGTGGCCTTGGAATTATAGGACAGAGGTGTAGATATAATAAAGGAGAAATGGGGAAATTCCTATAATTTCATCTGAGGTGAAGTGAAATGGGAATGGGGCAAGGCTGGCATGGGAACCGTTCACAAGAGGAGTAAACAAGCCTGCTGGCCTGTTTGGGCTCCAAGGCAGTGTTTCCTACCTGGGCATCATTTCCAGGCTTTCTAAAAGACCCAGAGAGATGAGTCTTGGAGTTCGGTAGACATAATAAGAAGGTAGTGAAAAAGATAGTGCATCAGTTAACTATTGCTGTGTTACAAACCTCTCCAAAGTTCAGTGCCTTAAAACAACACCCATTGATGGTTCACAATTCTGTGAGTCAGGAAATTTGGGTAGGACCCAGCAGAGTTGGCATGGCTTCCCATATTGACTGAGCTCACTTGTGCAGCACTGTTCATTTGAGAATTGGAGAAGCTGTAGCGTCTAAGAGGGTCTCACTCACATACCAGGATGTGGTGTTCCCTCCTATCCTCTGGGTTGCTTTGATCCATCTCCACCTGGCATTTCTATTCATGCAATCCCTCTTTCCATTGGGGTAGCCCAGAGTTTTTTGTTGTTTTGAAACAAAGTCATGCTCTGACACCTAGACTGGAGTGGAGTGGTGCAATCACAGTGCACTGAAGCCTGGACCTTCTGTGATCAAGAGATCCTCCCTCCTCAGCTTCTCCAGTGGCTGAGAGTAATGCACAGGCCTGGCTAATTTAATTTTTTTTTTTTTTTGTAGAGATGGAATCTCACTGTGTGTTGCCCAGGCTAGAGTTCTTCACTTATTGGTTAGGGCAGTAAGCAAACAGAAGTGGAAGTTGCCAGGTTTCTTTTTTTTTTCCCCAAGACGGAGCCTTGTTCTGTCACCCAGGCTGGAGTGCAGTGGCACGATCTTAGCTCACTGCAACCTCTGCCTCCTGAGTTCAAGCAATTCTCCTGCCTCATCCTCCTGGGTAGGTGGGATTACAGGTGGCCTCCACCACACCCAGCAAATTGTTGTATTTTTGGTTCAGGCAAGCTGGTCTCGAACTCCTGACCTCGTGATCTGCCTGCCTCGGCCTCCCAAAGTGCTAGGATTACAGGCGTGAGCCACCATGCCCAGCCAGTTGCTAGGTTTCTTAAGGCCTAGGCCTGGAACTGGCATAGTGTCATTTTTGCTATGTTCCATTGATCAAAGCCAGTCACAGTGCCAGCCCAGATTTAAGGGAGGGGAAATAGACTTCACTTCTGGATAGGAGATGTGGCATGGGGCTACAGAAATTATGTGTGTTCATCTTTGCAGATAATTTTCCAGATAGCTTCCCAAATCCATTACAGTGAACGTCTGGTGCCTTTGGCTCATGGC
This sequence comes from Plecturocebus donacophilus, assembly GCA_004027715.1. Taxonomy (NCBI): domain Eukaryota; kingdom Metazoa; phylum Chordata; class Mammalia; order Primates; family Pitheciidae; genus Plecturocebus; species Plecturocebus donacophilus. Next base: position 47,223 of record PVKP010011793.1, on the reverse strand, counting down.
AGGGAGCAATGGCAAACTTTTCAAATCTCATAGTGATAGATGGTAATATTCTGATTCAGTTTCCTTCATTGACTTTAGACCTGTATTCTGATCCTTAATTAGCCATTCATAAGCTGTATGCCCATGGTCCCACTTCATAGTCTGTGAACATTGCTTTCCTAATTTCTAGTTGGTAATAAGTATTACCTGCTCCTAGGGTTGTGCTGAGATGTACTGAAATTACTAACACAGTGTCTAGCCCAGTGCCTAGTCAAAATAAAAACACTCTATAATGTTAATTTCCTTCTCTCCATATTTGATCCAGGAGAGGCATAACCGAGTGCTCATAAGGAAGGTGACCACATAGTTTATTTTATCTAAACCAGGACACTTGTTGAGTGCTATGAATAATTATGGAGCTGCTAATAATAATTATGCCAGATAAGAGAGGTAAGCCAGGAGTATCCCAAGTAAACTGGGTCCTCCTGGTCACAAGGAACTGCTGGATTGGGGCAAGGATAGGGCAGTAGCAGTTGCCTTCAGTGAGAACTTGGCAAGGTCTATTTATATTAAATATGTTCTATATTAAAGGCATCATAAAACAGACAAGAAAGCTCACAACAGGAAATCAGAACTCAGAGTAATTGCAGGACAATATTGTTTGCCTTCTCTTACCCTGAGTTTCTTTGTCAGCAAAGTTGTACCTTGTGACAAATTTGTCTTCTGTGTGAGGGTTACAAAAAACTTAAAAGGAAATCCACTTGAAAGCACCTTCTACCCCTTTCTACTCCCCACTGTTTCTCTTTCTATATTCTCTTTCAATCTATGCATTAGTAACTGTATAATTCCAGGAAAGAATAATTGAGAGTAAGGCCATAAGAGAATTCATGTTGTCAGTCTGGTACAATGGGAACGAAACAGCAAAGAGAAAAAAATTCCACTCTATATAGGACTACTTAAAATACGGTTGGTAAAGAGAAAAGTCAGACCCATGATGTTACTAGGGAATTGTTTTGCTTTGAGAAGTCTGTAGGAATGACTGGATCTTGTGAGTCCGCAATAGAGATGCAGACATGACAGGCAGAAGAATAAAACACGTTGGAACTGAATAAAAATGATCATGATTGCATGTTATCATAATTTTATGTCCAGATGGTTATAATGTTAAATACTGATGCAGGATTTTTTGCTTCTTAGTTCAGCTAGGTCTGGGTTCTTGTTGCAAGACCAGGGAGAAGTAGACATGTGGACACTCGAAGAATGAGTGGAGTAAAATTTATTAAGTTAAAGGAAAGCTCTCAGCAAAGAGAGGGGTCCTGAAAGCAGGTTCCTGGTTGTCTCCTTGAATACCAGGGCTTTTATATCAAAGCTGATGGGGCTGGGTATAAGAGGTGAATTCCTGGTGGGTCCACCCTCTTCCCCCAGTGCACAAGTGGGCCCTTAGTCTGCTGTGGGGACGTTCAGGCAAGTCCCATGAGCAAGTTCCCTTATCTGCACAAAACATCTGGTGTAAGCACTTGTGGGGTAAGTCGGAGATTCTCCGAGGACCCTTCCCTTACTGTCTGACTAAAGCAAACTGGCTAACTCCTTTCAATGTTAGTTCCATGACTCTCTTGACTATAATTAGTATCAAGTCTTAATGTCCTTTTGTACTTCTACAAAACATAATGGGCTAAATCCTAGATTAATTTCTGCAGCACTGTTTTCCAAATTTAAGAAAAATAAGAAAAATTTAATTCCCTTGTTGACAGATGTAGAAATTATATATTAAGGTCCCACTGTGTTAGTACATTCTCACACACAGTAAACTATATTTTTATAATGATGTCTGAAAATTAATCAATTTATTCATATCCTTTCTTAACAACACAAAAGTTTTAGCATTTTAAACATCCCTCTAACATCCCCTTGTTACTGTTTTCTCCCATGTTATTGGTGCCCACTATTCTAATTCCACATTACTTTTAAATATAAATTATTTATGCTTTTTGCAGTTAGTAATAATAATAGTGATTTATATTTAAGAAAATAGTTTGTTAATTTTTGTTACTCCTTACTTCTGGGTTTATTTTTCTTCCCATTCAAGTATATGTAGCTTTCAGTATTTTGTTTGGCATAGGTCTGTGGCTTCAAATTTCTTTAGTTTCAGGTAGGCTGAAAATGTTTTTATCTTTCCTCTCAATCTCAAAGGATGGTTTGGCTTGGTAGGTTGAAAGCTATTTTTCATCAAGACTTGATTGTCTCTGGCATTTATTCAGTGATGCGCTGGTAAATGTTTTCTGGAGGCTGGAGAAAAAACCCTGGTTTGTAGCATTTATCAATTTCGATGGTATAAGTACTTCTAGCATGGCTGATTTTAAGCTACTGACATTTTAATGACTGGTTAACAAAATTCCTGGAAATTTCTCAGCCGGCTCTTTTGAGTTGGTACAGGCTGGTTCCAGTATACCACAGCATTTGTTGTTGCTGACTCATCAATGCTAGTCTGCTTGTCTTTCTATTTTAGGTAACAGTCTTTCTTCCTGGTAGCTTGTCAGGCTTTCTTTTCCTATTGATGTTTTGTAGCCTTAAAATGATGTATAGGTGTGGGTTTAGTTTTATTTATACTGCTTGGGACCCAGTGTGCCTACTTCATCTAAGGACCAAAGTCTTTCCTCAGCTCTCCAAAAATCCCAGCATAAGCTAGGTGTGATGGCTGATATCTGTAATCCCAGCACTTTGGGAGACCAAGGCAGGAGGATCACTTGAGCTCAGGAGTTTCAGACCAGCCTGGGCAACATAGCAAGCATACATCTCTACTAAAAATTTAAAAAGTTTACCTCGGCATGGTGGTGCATGCCTGTAGTCCCAGACACTTGAGGAGGCTGAGGTAGGAGAATTACTTGAGCTGAAAAGATGAGGCTACAGTGAGCTATGATCATTCTGCTACACTCTCAGCTGAGTAACAGAGCAAGACCCTGTCTAAAAAAACCCCACATCCCAGTGAAGCAGCCATTGCCCGTTCCTGCTTCTTTCCCTCAGGAATTCTGATTTGATGTACTGAGATGATCATATCGTTTTTGTTTTAAATTCTGTTTAAGTGATGAATCAACATTTGTTGATCTGTGTATGTTGAACCAACCTTGCATCCAGAAATGAAATCTATTTGATTGATGTGAATTAACTTTTTGCTGTGATGCTAGATTTAGTTTGCTAGCATTTTGTTGAGGTTTTTGCATCTGTATTTGTCAGGGATAGTAGCCTGAAGTTTTCTTTTTTCATTGTGTCTTTGCCAGGTTTTGGTATCAGGGTGATGATGCTGGATTCACCCTTGGTTAAGGATCATTGCTGGAGAGCTAGTGTGAACCTTCGGTGGTGTCTCTACATTCAGATTTTTTATTATGCCAAAATTTTTGCAGTTTCCTTCTCATCTGTAGACACAGGCACTTCTAATTCTTGAATTTATTTTCTCATGGATAAAATTTTTTCTTTTTCTTTCCCTATAATAAGAATAGTTTAAAAAATTTCCCTTTCCTTCCCTCATTCCTCCCCACTTCTCCCCCTCTACCCTCTGTAGGTGGGTGTCACTGTAGAGAATGCTGAGTAGGGCCCTTTGATTTTGTTACTATAGCACTTCTGTTCACAGGTTTTATATTGGGCTGTGTGGTTGTACCTGTAAGCCAGTAGATGGTGCTTAGAGGTAAAGGCTTATAGGTTAACTCGCTGGGTATATACTTGAACCTTGTTTGCTGGGAGAAGCTCTCTGTTTCTTCAGGCAATGGGTTGATCCATGGAGAGCACAGTGGTCTGAACTCCCTGCTCAGCCCCAGGGATTGGTTGGGGGCAAGATGAGCTGGGTTAAACTGGGCAGGCTCACCTACAGGTCCCCCGGTTGCAGGCATAAGCACTAGCACTGAAGGACAATATAGTGGTGAGCCACTAAGCACCCAGAGGTGTGCCTAGGCATGGAGCTGGGAATCCTTCTCAGCCCCAAGTTCTCTGCACAGGTGGTATGGGTTGAGGAGGTGCAGGTGGTGTGGGCTGGGGAGGCTAAACTCTTAATTCAGGCGAGTCAGACCTCCAGATGCCTGGAGATATGCCTGGGTATGGAGGGTACAGGGCTCCAGTGGACCTCGATATCTGCACAGAGGGGGTGGGGCAGATGAGTCTGCTGAGCCAAGTCAGTGGGTGCTTCAATTGCCTGGAGATCTGCCTGGGCATGGAGCAGAGATGGGACCCTCCGCATCTAGATGTTTGCACAGGAGGCGTGGGGTGGTCAGGCTGCCAATTCTGGTGAGCAGGTGCTCCAGATGCCTGGAGACTGCCTGGACGTGGAGTGGAAAGAGCTCTCCTGCACCAGGATTTCTGCATAGGAAGGGCAAGGTGATTCAGGCTGCTAGTCTATGCAAGTGGATGCTCCTGATGTTTGGAGATCTTCCTGCTTGTGGAGTGGAGAGAACTTCACTGCACAATGATCTATGCACAGGAAGGATGGGATGGCTCAGATTGTTCATCCAAGCATGTGCGTGCTCTGAATGCCTGAAGTTCTGCCTGGGGGTGGAGTGGAGAGGGCCCTGCTGCACCACAACCTCAGTGGAGTAGGTTAAGGCACCCAGTAATGACACATGCAGACCAGTTTCAGGTCACCAACCTGGCCCGGGCTGCAATTCTCATCACCTAGGAGAAATCACAGCTGTGGCAGATGTCCTGCCCCAAGCCTTCCATGGGGGAGAGCATAACTCCAGTGCCTACTGCTGAGGGGGCTTTCAACAATTCTGGTTGTAGAGGCCCCTACTCCACTCCAGGGCAGGTGCTCCAATCTCCAGCTCAAGAATAAAATGCTGTGCAGCCATGGAGCCCAGCTGCCAAAGAATGGAGGGTTTGTATGTACTCATATTAAAAATAGAGTCTTGCTTTCTGTTCTGACGCTGGGAAAATGTCTGCAGTTCTTCCCACTCTTTTTCACTCATAGCATCTCCAAGTCTCTCCCCAAGTTAACTACATGGCTTGGGAGGAGCAAAGTGCTCTCTCTCAGCCTGGGTTGTTTGGGAGGCTCAACTGGGATCTTCCCACCTAAGCTTCCCAAAGAGTAACTTTCTTTCTTCAGCGCTTGAGACTGCCCAGATTCTTTCTTGTCAGCATCTTTGCATTTAGCTTCTTAGATTTTTGTCCTATGCAGCATAAATATTCAACAATTGCCTTGGCTGAAAACTACCATGTGTTAGACATCTCTTTTTTCTTTTCAGGATCTTGGCCATTTAATTATTGGCTGCATTAGGATGTCCAAGGTCTAATTTTTGTCACTTCATCCCCATGAGTTTGCCAGAAGCTCTGCTTTTGTAGTTCTCTTTCCAGATTCTGACACCATGCAAAGAATTTGCAAATGCCTTGAAGGTAAAAGTGGGTGACTTGCTTGGCTTACTTCTTGGTGATCCTGATTTCTCAAGTCCTAGTTGCTTTGGTAGCTCTCTGATGCGTTCTAATAGATTTTTTAGAGGGGGTTCATATTCAATTTTCTAATTGTTCTTGGAGGGAGAGTTGTTCCTCAGCAAGCTACTCTATCACATCAAGAAGGTAAAGTTACTTATGTATAGTTCAGCACCTGAATTTTACAACATGAATATCTTCTATATTTTATAATTTCTGTGAGTTCTTTAAAGGGAGTTATCTTATATGTATGTCCATATCTGTTTGTGTGTAGTGGAATCCTGCATATACTTTTAGTTGTAGAGGCCTTTCTATGGAGCAGTTTCACTTTTGCTTTTACTGGGGTTCTATGGCATAAATCATTTTTGTGTCATCATGTTTGTTTCTGTGATTGGAGCTTCTGCATATGTGGGTGGTAAACATGTGATCTATACCCAGGCATAGTTTAAAATTTAGTTTTTTTGGGGCTGGTGGAGTGGCTCATGCCTACAATCTCAGCACTTTGGGTGGCCAAGGAGGAAAGATAGCTTGAGGCCAAGTTTGAAACCCACCTGGGCAACATAGTGAGATCCCATCTCTAAAAAACAATTTGAAAAAATTAGCCGAGTGTTCTCAGGCATTCTGAGTACACCAGTAGTTTCAGGTACTCAGGAGGCTGAGGTGGGAGGATCCCTTGAGCCCAAGAGTTTGAGCCTGCAGTGAACCATGACTGTACTACTGCACTCCAGGCTGGATGACAGAGTGAGACCCTGTCTCAAAATAGAATTAGTTTTTCTTAAATAAGTCTATCTCCACTCATGACTTGAGGTAGATGACTGACTTTTATTGCAATTTTCAGCTAGCAGGTTGAGATCTTGTGATCTTTGCTCACTGAATGAAGAGTATTTTCCTTGTGCCTGGACTCTGTTGATGAAATCATAGTCTGGGTCATGTGAACAAATTGTGTAATAAATCACCACGTTTTCAAAACTTGATGCTTGATGAAAGCAAATTTATAGCCATTATATGGAAACACTATTACTTATAGGAAGTAATAAGCTACAGAATATATTATTCGCAAGAGAATTATAGGCTAAAAATAGAAGTACATGACAGAGTATTTATAGAAGTATTAGTAAAAGTGGTAAAATTAATAATAAATCTAATATACATGAACATTTCTAGCTTCAAGGGTAAAATATAGGAGTGACATCACTGTTGGAAGGGTAAGACAAAGGAAAAGAACCATAAGATGCTAAATCATTATATGTGCCAGGTACTTTATACATTTTATTTCATAAATAATATTATCAGCAAAATATTGGTTTCCCCATTTTACTGATGTGGAAACTATGACTTAAAGTAGCAGCTTATTTAAAGTTATGAAATCCCTTTATATGCAGCATAGCTCTAAGTTCAAGTCCTTTCAGTCTGATTAGTATATATTGGGTAGAAACTGGGGGTATAGAGCTAGAAGACAGAATAGGTCTCTGACATCATAAATGGATGAAATGCCCATTTGGCTTCTCTTTTCATGTTTTCCTCTGTCATGTCATAGCTCATTTTGTATGTAATAATCTGTCTATCACTCATTCTAGGCTGTGGGTTCCTTGAAGGTAGTGACAGAATTATATCCACCTTTGTATCTATTCTTAGTGCTTAACATTGTGTATAATGCATTAGGTAAATAAATAAAGGAACAGCTAGTAATTGCTAGATCCAATGTTCAAATGGAGATCCATCTTACAACAAACTTGTGCTGTTCCTCTTAATCCAGGGAGCGATGGAAAGAGGAGAATGTGCTAGGAGAAACTGCCTAATGAAATATGCCAACAACATATTCCTCAGTGTATAAGCTGTGCATCGGCACCAATGGGATGAATCATATTTCACCCTGATTTTGGAAATACTTAGTTTCGGGAACTTATACAAATATTTTTTACCTTTACATCACATATCATCTTTTACTGAATAATGGGAAATAAAAATGATGAATAGTGATATAAATGGCTATCTTCTCTAATTTATTTTAATTTTTTGCCTTTAAATATCTCTTATTATTTAAAACATGGTGGCTTAATGGTGATATAAATGGCTAACTTTTCCAATTTCTTTTAAAAGTTTTGCTCATAGATGTATCTCTTTTATTATTGAAAACACAGCAAGTGCTAATGGGTTGGTGGTTAGTATAGTTTTCATAGCAAGGTTTGAAATTTTGTCATCAGTTAACTTAGAGCGACTTATTTTGTCGGCTTCTTCTGAAGTTGGTGGCAGTAGACTTCAGAAGCCCCAAAACATTGTGGTTTAAAGAAGAATGCCATTTAAATAACTCACAGGAGTTTTGAAGTGAGTGGTGTAGGCAAGTAGAGCTCAGCTCCACATAGTCATTCAGGGACACAGGTCTCTTGGTTCTTGTGGTTCTTCCACACCTTAAAGTCTTGTCTTCATCTGCCTGGTCAAGCTGAACCTCAGACGCAGCAGAACAGGAAGGAGTGGCATTTCCAACTAAGTTTTCCTCATAAGTAAGTGAAACTAAGTTGTACATTTTACTTCTTCTGCTCATCTTAAATTGGTGACAACAGTCATATGGCTACATTTAGCTTTAAGGATGGTCAGGAAACACAGTGTTAGGTGGACAGCTATTGCTGAAATTTTGTTCCTGTAGAAGAACAGGGTAACAGATTTTTCTAGGCAATTAGCAGTCTCCACTACTAATGGTAGTACTGGAATTGACATGACAGAAAATGAGTTTTGGGGGTGGGTCCTGAAAAATCTTTGGTATTGGTTATTTGTAAAAAATGACAGTGTGGCTAAGCTGCTTTCAGAAAACTGAAAACTTACACATTTTAATTTCCTAAGAAGAATTTATTTAGTTGGTTCTGAAAATTCATCTCTATAACACTTCAAGGTAGCTGACACAATGTAATTCCCATCTCTGTTTTTTTACAATTAAAAAAATTTTAAATTGATATATCATAGCTGTATATATTTTTGGAATCTATTTTGATGTTTTGATATATGCATACAATGCATAATACTCAAATCAGGGTAATTGCATATAAAACTTATTTCTTCTACTAACTGTAATTGTTATCCCCATTAACCAGTTTGTTTCTATTCTCTTCCTCCCCTTCCCTTCTCAGCCTCTGGTAACCACTGTTCTACTCTCTACCTCCAGGTGAGTGAGGTAACTCACACTTATGAGTGAAAGCATGCAATATTTGTCTTTCTGTGACTGGCTTACTTCATTTACAGTATGACTTCCGGTTTTACCCATGTGCTGCAATGACAGGATTTTGTTCTTTTCATGGTTGAATAATATTCCACTGTCTATGTACACCACAATTTCTTTATCCATTCATCTGTTGATGGATACTTAGGTTAATTTCATACTTGGTTATTATGAATAATGCTGCAATAGACGTGTCAGTGCAGATATCTCTTTGATATATTGGTTTCTTTTCTTTTGGATATATACTCAGCAGTGAGATTGCTGGATCATACGGTAGTTCTACATGGAAATTCCATACTATCTTCCATAATGGCTCTACTAGTTTATATTCCACCAACAGGGTACAAGCATTTCCCTATCTCTGCATCCTCACTGGCATTTGTTTTTTGTGTTTTTGGTAATAGCCATCCTAACTGGGGTAAGATGATATCTCACTGTGGTTTTAATTTGCATTTCATTGATGATTAGTGATGTTGAGCATTTTGTTTTTCACATACCCATTCACCATTTGCAGATTTTTTTTTTTTTTTTGACAAGATCTTGCTCTGATGCCTAGGCTGGGGTATAATGACTCCATCAGGGTTCACTGTAGCCTCAACCTCCCAGCTTCCAGCAACCCTCCCACCTCAGCCTCCTGAGTAGCTGGGACTAGAGCCTTGTGCCACCATGCCTGCCTATTTATTATTATTTGTAGAGCCAAGTCTTGCTGTGGTGTCCAAGCTGGTCTCAAGCTCCTGGGCTCAAGAAATCCTCCCATCTTGGCTTTTCAAAGTGCTGGGATTACAGGTGAGAGTCACCATGCCTGCTCTATTTGTATATGTTCTTTTGAGAAATTTCTATTCAGGCCTTTTGTACACTTTTAAATTCTTTTTCACAAATTAATCAGAGATATATTACTTGCCTTTTGCCCATGACCATGTCTGGTCAGTTAGACGTAGATTCCAAAGCATAGACACAAGGAGTATTGCTTTGCTAAGTGTTAAAATGATGGCAGAATGACTTTCTCAGCCATTCAGGCTGGGGTATGATTTTATTTAATAGAAATTTATCAAGTGCTGCTCATTGAGGATGATCCTTTTGACACAGGCTGCTATCAAGCATTCTTGCTCGGTCATTTTATATTCTTCAAGTGTTGTATTAAGCCTTCTTAAATGTGAGTTGCTGCAATAGAGCCTTTGGGGCCCCGGTTGAGTCTAAAGTGATATTTATGTTATGTACTAAATTGCCCAAATTATCTTTATGATTTTCAAAATGCTAGCTTGCAGGGGACATGTGGGAAATATCATTAACTTCTGTTCAATTTTGTTGTGAACCCAAAGCTGCTCTAAAAAATAAAGTCTAATAAAAATAAACAAACACTAGTTTGTAGATAGAAAAATATGAAAAGTTGACTATTTAGCTAACTTGTCAAATCAGCCTGAATAAAACATTTTATTTTTTCAGCCCCTCCTCATTCCCTTCCCTCCCCTGCCTCTCCTTTTGGACCCATTTTTAGAGGTAACTTTATTTTGTTACCAATCCAGAGTATGGATGACTGGGTTGGTGTAATTGAAATGTCTGGTCATAATTTTCACAGACACGACAATTTTGTGGTTGATCCTCAAACATGCTGGTATAAATAGGGGAATAAACGCCTGCGTATTTTTGGTTTCGAAACTGTTCTGGCTGAACTAGACCCTTGATACTTGAACCATGGACTCTGGACCAGCATCATCTGGGAGCTTGTTAGAAATGTAGAATATGAGACCCTACTCCAGACCTTGTAAATCAGAATCTGTATGCTAACCATATCTCCAGATGTTTCTATGTACACGTGAGCTTGGGAAGCACTGCACTAGAAACTCAGACATCTAATGAAGCCTGGTTATCTAGTTCCTTATTGGACTTCAAAGACTACCTCAGATTTACCGTTCCATAAATAAAATACCTCCATTGACCCTAGTATCCTTAAGATTTTAAAAATATCATAAAGCCCTGTGGTCCACAATATAATTTAACCTGGCTTCATAGTCCCAGCTGACAAAAATGGAGATACAAACCACAGGCTGAGAGAAATGATTAATCATATAGATATTTCGCAGTGGGCTATCCAGAACATATAACAAACTCTACAACTTGATAATATTAAGATAGACAACCCAGGAAAAATGGGTAAAATATTTGAATAGACACAAAGAACATATTTGAATGTCAATAAGCACATCAAAAGATGTTAAACATTAATCAGCACAAAAATACAAAGTAAAGTCACAACAAGATTTCATTTGCTTGCCTATAGAAAGATTAAATTTAAAAGCATTATCATACTAAGTGTTGAAAAAGATGTGTAGTGCATAAATATTGCTACTGGGAGTATAAAATGGCATAAACATTTTTGAAAAAGTTTCATTTCTTAGAATGTAAAACATATGACAAAGAAATTATACTTCTTAGGTATTTACCCAAGAGAGAAGAAATCATTTGCCCAACCAAAGACTTGTACACAAATTTTCATAGCAGTTTTATACATATTAGTCCCAAACTAGATATAATCCAAATGTCCATCAACAGATAAATGTGTAATGAAACTATGGTTTATCTGTATAATGGAATACTACTCAACCATAAAAAGTAATAAACTACTGACACATGCAACAACCTGGATGAGCCATAAAAGCATTATGCACAGTGAAAAAGTTTTATCTTCAACAATTACATACCATATGATTCTATTTATCTGAAATCCTAGAAGAGTGTCACTATCCCTTCTATAGTGGCAGAAAGTAGATAAATGGTTATCTGGGGTTGAGGGCTCAGAAGGCTTGATTGCAAATGGAAACAAGGTAATCTTTTTTTTTTTTAGATGGAGTCTCACCCTGTCACCCAGGCTGGAGTGCAGTGGCATGATCTGAGCTCACTGCAACCTCTGCCTCCCGGAAGTGGGAGAATCAAGTGATTCTCCTGCCTCAGCGGGACTACAGGTGCATGCCACCACACTTGGCTAATACTTCGTATCTTTAGTAGAGATGGAGTTTCACTATGTAAGCCAGGATGGTCTCAATATCTCTACCTCCTGATCTTGTGATCTGCCCACCTTGGTCTCCCAAAGTGCTGGGATTACAGGCATGAGCCACCACGCCTGGCAACAAGGGAATTTTTTGGGGTAAGAGAAGTATTCTATATTTCGATTACTGTGAGTTTCACGTGTGTATGTATATAATTTGCTAAAATTCATGGAAACACATACCTAAAATGGATACATTTTATTGTATGTAATTATTAATCAATAACATTGATATAAAAAAACCAAACAAACCTCAACTCTTACCTGCCAAGCTCTACACCTCCTCTAGGGAAGTCTAATTCAGAGCAAACTTATGCTACTCTAATATTTAGCTTCTTTTTATTTTTAGCACCTAGGGATTTCCCTTTCCTGTAAAGCTAAATTAAAAATGAAGAAGAAGGAGAAGAAGAAAAGAAGAAAGAAAGAAGAAAGGAAGAAAGGAAGAAGGAAGAAGAGGAAGAGGAAGGAAGAATAAGGAAGAGGAAGGAAGAAGAAGGAAGAAGAAAGAAGAAAAGAAAAGAAGAAGAAAGAAGAAGAAGAAAGAAGAAGAAAGAAGAAGAGAAGAAGAAGAAAAGAAGAGAGAAGAAGAGGAGGAAGAGGAAGAAGAGGAAGAAGAGGAAGAAGAGGAGGAAGAGGAAGAAGAGGAAGAGGAAGAGGAGGAAGAGGAAGAGGAGGAAGAGGAAGAGGAGGAGAAGGAAGAGGAGGAAGAGGAAGAGGAGGAAGAGGAAGAGGAGGAGGAAGAGGAAGAGGAGGAAGAAGAAAGAAGAAGGAGAAGAAGAAAGAAGAAAGAAGAAAGAAGAAGAAGACCAAACTAAGGATGGTTATATTTTATGTAGCACTTCTAGACATTTTATTGGCCAGGAAGAGTTTAAATACTATTTTAGTCCATTATTTTTCTGATTCTCCAATTTCTGTCAACATCATGGAAGTATGTGAGTAATGTAATCTTTTTCTTTAACACTAGACAACCAGGGAAAGTGACTAATGTAAGTCTCTTCTCCTTATCTTCTTGAAACATTTTAGTAAAATCTAATTTCTTACTATTGTCTTGTGAAGTGCTGAGTTCTGTTTACTGGTGAGTCAAAATTTTCCTAAAGAAAGCTTGATCTATACAGATGGCAGTCAGATATCTGGAGAGCTAAATGCTGAAGTGATGTATTACTCAAGACTCTTACAGAAGTGTCCTAAAACTTTCTAGATGATTTGAAAACAATATACTTTCATTCAGGTCTCATGGCATTTCTTAAAAATGTCCTATTGAGGAGGGCATACTTAAAAAATTGACTTTTAGTTATTTTTTGTTTAGAAATATTTTTAATTATTATGGGCACTGTATTAGTTCATTCTCACATTGCTGATAAAGACATACCCAAAACTGGGAACAAAAGAGGTTTAATGGGACTTACAGTTCCACATCTCCAGGGAGTTCACAGAATCATGGCGGGAGGTGAAAGGCACTTCTTACACGGTGATGGCAAGAGAAAACAATGAGGAGGAGGCAAAAGCAAAAACTCCTGATAAATCCATCAGATCTCATGAGACTTATTCACTAACATGAGAATAACATGGGAAAGTCTGGCCCCCATGATTCAGCTACCACCCACTGGGTCCTTCCTACAACATGTGGGAATTCTGGGAGATACAATTCAAGTTGAGATTTGAGTGGGGACACAGCCAAACCATATCATTCTGTCTCTGGCCCCTCCAAATCTCATGTTCTCACATTTCAAAAACCAATCACGCCTTCACAACAGTCCCCAAAAGCTTTAACTCATTTCAGCATTAATCCAAAAGTCCACAGTCCAGAGTCTCATCTGAGACAAGGCAAGTCCCTTCCACTTATGAGCCTGTAAAATCAAAACCAAGCTAGTTACTTCCTAGATACAATCTGGGTACAGGTATTGGGTAAATACAGCCATTCCAAATGGGAGAAATTGGCCAAAACAAAGGAGTTACAGGGCCTATGCAAGTCTGAAATCCACTGGGGCAGTCAAATTTTAAAGCCCCAAAATGATCTCCTTTGACTCCAGGTCTCACATCCAGGTCACACTGATGTAAGAGGTGGGTTCCCATGGTCTTGGGCCACTCTACCCCTGTGGTTTGCAGGGTACAGCCTCCCTCTTGGCTGCTTTCATGGGCTAGCAATGAATATCTGCAGCTTTTCCAGGTACACTGTGCAAGCTGTCAGTGGATCTACCATTCTGGGATCTGGAGGACTGTGGTCCTCTTCTCATAGCTCCATTAGGCAGTGCCCCAGTAGGGACTCTGTGTGAGGGCTCCAATCCCTCATTTCCCTTCTGCACTGCCCTAGTAGAGGTTCTCCATGAGGGCCCTGTCCCTGCAGCAAACTTTTGCCTGAGCAGCCAGGTATTTCCATACATCTTTTGAAATCTAGATAGAAGTTCCCAAACCTTGACTTGACTTCTGTGCACCCATAGGCTCAACATCATATGGAAGGTGCCAAGGCTTGGGGCTTCCATCCTCTGAGGCCATAGCCTGAGCTTCTCTGCATTGCCTCCTTTCAGCCATGGCTGGAGTGGCTGGGACTCAGGTCACCAAGTCCCTAGGCTGCACACAGCATGGGGACTCGGGGCCCAGCCCATGAAACCGCTTTTTTCTCCTGTGTCTCTGGGCCTGTAATGGGGCTGCCGAGGAGGTCTCTGACATGGCTTGGAGACATTTTCTCCATGGTCTTGGGAATTAACATTAGGCTAGTTGCTACTTATGCAAAGTTCTGCAACTGGCTTGAATTTCTTCTCAAAAAATGGGTTTTTCTTGTCTACTGCATTGTCAGGCTGCAGATTTTCTGAATATTTATGCTCTGTTTCCCTTTTAAAATGGAATGCTTTTAGTAGCACCCACATCACATTTTGAATGCTTTGCTGCTTAGAAATTTCTTCTTCCAGATACCCTAAATTATCTCTGCCAAGTTCAAAGTTTCACAAATCTCTAGGCCGGGGCGAAATGCCACCAGTCTCTTTGCTAAATCACAATAAGTCTTACCTTAGCTCCAGTTCCCAATAAGTTCCTCATCTCCATCTGAGACCACTTCAGCCTGGACTTTATTGTTCACATCCCTATCAGCATTCTTGTCAAAGTCATTCAACACATCACTAGGAGGTTCCAAACTTTCCTACATTTTCCTGTCTTCTTCTGAGCCCTTCAAACTCTTCCAACCTTTGCTTGCTACCCAGCTCCAAAGTTGCTTCCACATTTTCAGGTATTTTTTCAGCAACATCCCACTCTACTGCCACCAATTTACTGTATCAGTTTGTTCTCATGCTGCTGATAAAGACAAACCTGAAACTGAGGATAAAAAGAGGTTTAATTGGACTTACTCTTCCACATGGCTGGGGAGGCCTCTGAATAATGGTGGGAGGTAAAAGGCACTTCTTACATGGTGGTAGCAAGAGAAAAAAATCAGAAGGACGCAAAAGTGGAAACCCCTGACAAACCCATCAGATCTCACGAAACTTATTTGCTATCACGAGAATAGCATGGGAAAGACTGGACCCCATGACTCAGTTACCTCCCCCTGGATCCCTCTCACAACATGTGGGAATTCTGGGAGACAGAATTCAAGTTGAGATTTGGGTGGGGACATAGCCAAACCATATCAGTTACATAATAGTTATATATATGTATGGGGTACACGTGATATTTTTATACAGGATACAATGTGTAATGATCAAATCAGGGTACTTGACATATCTATCACCTCAAAGATGTATCATTTTAACAGTGGACTTTCAATTTCCTAACTTGACTATACCATTTCCCAACTCTATGCTTTTTGATTAGAGAAGGTTTCTCTAAAGAGGTCATCCATTCCTACCTCTGCATGTTTGCCCTTCCTTACATTTCAAATAATTGTTCCTTTTCATGTATTTGATGAACATATACTTGCCTTTTCAATTTCCCTTTACCCAGGAAGCTTTGATAGCTAACTACAGAAAAAGTAAGTTGCCTTTATCTCTATATCCTACAGCATCTTGTATACAAGTCCATTAAATACCTTAACCCATATTAACATTTCATTTACATATCTGTCTTCCTTACTACACTACGAACATTTGGAAGAAAGAAAATGCATTCTAAATCTTGTTCCTAACTCTGAGCTTGGCATAGAGGTAGTTCTTGATAAATCTATGTCATTGAATAATAATATTCATTTTAGAGCATAGGGTAGCAAAGGATTGAACTTTTGAAATAAACTAGTGTACTGCCTTCTAATAATAATAAACTGTATATCACTTATTCTCCTATTTCTCTGTCAGAAATTCAGAGCAAAATTTCTGATGAACGATTCTACTTCTTGGCATTCCCTTGTTTACTTGTGTCTGTCCTTGGTCCAATTTTAATCATTAAAAAACATCTTATTCTGCCTGTGCTTTTTACTGGAAGCAACCCCCAATTTTTTAAGACATAAAGAGCTAATAAAAACTGAAGAATGCCAGGAGGATGGATTTAAGGGAATGTGCTTAGTAGGAGCATCTTAGAACCAGAAAGAAGTGGGAGCAGTACAGTACCTTCTTTCTCTCTCTCTCTCTTTCTTTTTGAGACAAAGTTTTGCTCTTTCACCTAGGCTGGAGTGAAGTGGCATGATCTTGGCTCACCGCAACCTCTGTGCCCTTCCACCCCCTGCTACTCTACAGTAGCAAGTAGCTGGGATTATAGGCACTCGCCACCATGCCTGGCTAATTGTTGTATTTTTAGTAGAGATGGGGTTCACCATGTTGGCCAGGCTGATCTCGACTTCCGACCTTAGGTGATCCACCTGCCTCAGCTTCCCAAAGTGCTAGGATTACAGGTGTCAGCTACTACACCTGGCAAGTACCTTCTCTTTAGTGTCTCTGAAGGAGGGTAGAACATTCATTTTATATTCAAGGCAGAGAAAAACTTCCCTAAGCAACTGATTAGGTCCTTAACTGGAACTAGTTTAAGGAAATGTATGGAGAGTCTCTAATCTATTGGGTGTGTTAGTATATTATAGATTCAAGTTTGAACACTGTGATTCAAATATTTTCCAGATGCCTTTGAATTCCAACAATGTCTAATAAAGTTAACAGCAATAATTTTCGTGTCACAATTTTCTAAAGCTGTAAGGCAAATTTTACATTTGAAATACGATTGACTTTTTAAACCCCCAGGAGAGGAAAACAGTACATTAGACACTGAAATGAAGTCAACTTTGTGATATTTCTTTTTATATTCACTTGTGAACATACAGCTAAATACTTTACTTTAGGGTGACTTATGAACACATAGGATTTCTTGCCCTAACTCATAGCCTCTTAACATTGTCTCCTTGAAGCTCCATGGAAGCTTCAACTGCTTAATTCTTCACTTATCTTCTAGTCTAGGAAAAAGAGTCAAAGAAAGAGGGGCCTTCATCTTCAGGGTTTCAAGATAATAAATCAATTATCATAAATTTAAGTCTTTGAAAGTCTGTTTAGTGCATCTTGAGTTTTCCCAAACCAAAATTGTGTCACTTCCTCAAGTCTGACCATTCCTGCACTCTACTCTCAGACCTTTTCCCTTGTTCTACCTACTCCTAAAAAGAAATCCCTGCTGGTTTTGCTTAAATAATATGCAAAGGTGTTATGTAAATCTGGACTGGGTAGGAAGAGGGGAGTGAGGAGCAGGGCAGGTCTAAGGTAACTAGGAAGTTACTTAGAGGTCACTATTTAAAAAAAAAATCTGCCTGACCATAAACTGTGAGCCAGGTGAGAAACTGTAAGTCCCAAAGTGTGATGTGGGAGAGGCTGTCTCCAGTATATACACACTACTGAGGAGCCTGGTAATCTAGCCTATGGGAGGAGGCTTTATGCTACCTAGCACTGAAACTGATTTAGAGAGCAGTGGAAAATTTAAAAGTAAAAGCAGCGTAGGAAGAGCCTTGTAGGCACTTCAGTTTCCATCGAGGACTGTAGGAAGCCATCCCTGATTCTATGTCACAGGGGACCTCGCAGAAGCCTCCTAAGTCTGGCAGTGGTCATAGGTTGACATAAGCTCTTAACTGAAATTCATAACATAGATCTTGATTTGGGACAAACTCCCTTGGCTAGAAATGAGGGGTGAGTGGGAAGTATGCTGTAGCCATGAGTGCAGGAACTGGGTGCTTTGGCTCTGTGGGCAAACTGGGAAGGGCATGGCCTGAAAGCCAGGGTTGTTTTCTCAGTGAGGAAGACTTGTCATCTGGAGCAGTTCTGAGTTATGAGCATAAACTGCCTGGGACTTAACTAGCTGCTGCTTCTGCAACACCATGAATGTGAGGCCTCCCTCAACAAGTGCATGGGAACTGGGTAGGGACTACTGCTACCTGCTACTTTCCACTTCCTCCACAAACTCTTCTGTACAGAAGAGGCGGCTGCGTTCCTCCTGGAATATTGCCCCAGTGGCCAGAGAACTGTCCCAGACACCCAGAGGGGCCACTGCTTACTTTGCACATGAAGAGCCAGAGTGCAGGCCTGTCTGACCCAGCCCCAACCTGGCTTTGCTCTTCGACTTGTCCTGGTAGCTTAACAGAAAGGACAGAAACATATGAGAGCTCTAGAGCCTCACCCATCTCTGGAGAAACCAAAGTACCCTCCTCCCCCAAGTAACATAAGGTGATTTGGTTTGGGTTTGTGTCCCCACCAAATCTCATGTCAAATTGTACTTTCCAATGTTGGAGGCCAGGCCTGGTGGGAGGTGATTGGATCATGGGTGGGTCCTTCATGAATGGCTTAGCACATCATTCCCCTTGATGTCATTCCTGTGACAGAGTTCTTAAGAGATCTGGTTGTTTAAAAATGTGTAGCACCTTTCCCAGCTCTCTTCTGCTTCTTCTCCAGCCATGTAAGACACTCTTGCTTCCCCTACACCTTCCACTATGATTGTTAGCTTCCTGAGTCTTTCCCAGAAGCAGAACCTGCTATGCTTCCTATATAGCCCTCAGAACTGTGAGCCAAATAAACTTTTTTCTTTGTAAAATTTTCTGTCTCAGGTGTTTCTTTACAGCAATGTGAGAACAGATTAATACAAAAAATTGGTACCCAGGAGTGGAACATCACTACAAAGATATCTGAAAATGTGGAAATGACTTTGGCACAGCTAATGGGCAGAGGTTGGAAGAGGGCAGAGAGCTTAGAAGAAGATAGGAAGATGAGGAAAAGTTTGGAGCTTCTTAGAAACTTGTTGAATGGTTGTGACCCAAATGCTGATAGTGATATGGACAGAGTTGGCTGGGCTGATGAGGTCTCAAATGGAGATGAACTTATTGAGAACTGGAACAAAGGTCACTTTTGTTATGCTTTAGCAAAGAACTTGGTTGCATTGTGCCCCTGCTCTGGGAATCTGTGGAACTTTGAACTTGAGAATGATGATTTAGGGTATCTGGTAGAAGAAATTTCTAAGCAGTAAAGCATTCAAGAATTTGCCTGGCTGCTTCTCACAACCGATGCTCATATGTGTGAGCAAATAAATGAGTTAAAATTGGAATTTATATAAGGGGAAGCAGAGTAAAAAAGCTTGGAAAATTTGCAGCCTGGTCATGAGGTAGAAAAGAAAAGCCCATTATCAGGGGACGAATCCAAGCAGGCTGCAGAAATTTGCATAAGTAAAAAGAAGCCAAGTGCTAATAGCCAAGACAATGGACAAGAGGCCTCAAAGGCATTTCAGCCCCTTCTATCACAGGCCTGGAGGCCTAGGAGGGAAAAATGGTTTTGTGGCACCAGGCCAGGGTCCTGTTGCCCTTCATAGGCTGAGGATTCTGTTCCCTACATCCCAGTTGCTTTAACTCTGGTCATGTCAAATTGTAGTCTCCAATGTTGGAGGTGGGGCTTGGTGAGAGGTGATTGGATCATGGTAGCGGATTTTTCATGAATAGTTTAGTACCATCCCCCTTGGTGCTGTTCTTGTGATAGAGTTATCATGAGATCTGGTTTTTTAAAAGTGTGCAGCACCTCCTCAACTCTTTCTCTTGCTCCTGTTCCTGCCATGTAAGACATGCCTGCTTCCTCTTTGCCTTCCACCATAATTGTACGATTTCTGAAGCCTCCCCAGAAGCAGAACCTGCTATGTTTCCTATATAGCCTGCAGAATCATGAGCCAATTAAACTTCTTTTCCTTATAAATTAGCCAGTCTCTGTTCTTTATAGCAGTGCAAGAATGGAGTAATATATAAGGCAAGCACAAATCCCACTACTACTACTACTGCAGCTGGTGCTCTTTTAAAAATGCTACCTCCTCACTGCAGACCAATCAACACAATCAATTAGAGTATCTGCAAATAGAATAACACTGTACCCAGGAAGGAGAAAACTTGTGTGTGACCTCAGCTATCACCATTGCCTGCATCACCTTGGCTAACTAGGAGGTCCTGAGTCTGTCCATGTGACCAGTTCATTACTACTACAACTAGCATTTGATAAAGCCAACACACAAAGGCTATTTATAACTCACAAATCTCACAGAGTGTACATCATGCCCCTGCCACTACTATCAGAGCTGGTGCTGACACCTGCTGCTGGTAGACTGGAGGACAGGTCATAACACTGGATTCCTTACAGACATTCCCCTGCAGCAGCTTAGAGTGCAGTAGCCCCACTCAGTGACTAGACCCAGAGGAGCAGCAGCATTAACAGTAATCTGGCCATCGGGGACTCATATTCCTAGGGGAAGAGGGAGTGCATTAAGGGAGCACCCTGTGGGACAAAAGAATTTGTACAGGAGGCCTTGAATCCCAGATCTTTCCTCTGGTGGGAGGTTTCTTTTATGAGAGGCACAGTTACAGTGCTGGGCTCAGTGGGTAAAGTCTGTAGCTCTACCCCAACGGTCAGGCAACCCTGGTGCTTGTGAAAGGTCTTAGAGAAGGGGACCCATTCTCCCTATCATCCACTACTGTGGACACAACTGGGGCTTCTTCCACAGAAGCTCAGCATAAGTGCACCTATAGACAGCCTTTCTGGAGCACTGCAGGGTGACTGCATCCCCACAGGAGGAGCACCCTGCAGGTTTGGGCTTGCATGAGAGTTAGAGTCTCTACTTGGAACATTAACATTCCTGCAGATGAAAAGAAGTATCTGTCATATAAATAGCCAGAACACTGGATCAGGAGTGTGTCTGGGAGGTGGATTGCTTTCCTGATGGCATGACAGGAGAGCTGAGGTGGCTCCCACACTTCCCCTTGATAAGACCTCGGTGAGTTTTACTGAAAGCTCCCCAACCACATGTCAAGGCTGGACCATCCGCCCACCGTTGCATATTGCATTTACCCGCTTACTTTAGCCACAGTTGGTTTCTACTCAGGGACACCTCCTGTACTGGCCTGAGGAATGAACTATTTAACCAAGTAAATGAAATACTGGGGAAAATAAATAAAAAAGTACACACCATGGGGGAATGAGATAAACTTCAAGAGATTTCTACCATTCCAAACCCATAGAAGACAGTGAACTGGCTCACACACTGGGTACATTGCTACTACCTTCAGTGTCTAAGAAAGCCATCATACAAAGACTCTCTAAAACCAAGGAACTCATACAGAGGCTTCACCCCTGAAAGCACCAAGAGCTGAATTAGCCTACAATAAACTATAAGCATTAAATTCAAATCCTTAACAGGAGAGAAAAGAAAACACACACACACACACACACACACACACACACACACACACAGAGTCAAATAAAAAATAAATTCAAGAACAATTAGAAGAAATATTCTATCCAAATGAGAAAGAACCAGAAAAATAATTCTGGGAATGTGACAAAACAGGGCTCTTTGACACCCACAAAATATCACACTAGCTCTCCAGCAATGAATCCAAACCAAGATAAAATCTTTGAAATACCAGATAAAGAATTCAAAAGGTTGATTATTTATCTAGTTAAGGAGATACCAGAGTAAGGTGAAATCCAAAAGAAAGAAAAATTTTAAAATTTAGTATATGAATGAAAAATTTTCAAAGAGTTAGACATTTTAGTGAAAAACCAATCAGAATTTCTGAAAATGAAACAGCCATTTAGAGGGTCTTTTAACATGAGAGAACAGAAAAAAAAATGCAGTGGAGAGCTGAATAATATACTAGAATAAGTAAAACAAAGAATTTCAGAACTTTAAGACAAAGGAAACCAATTCAACAACAATAAAAAAAAAGAGTTGAAAAAAATTAGCAAAGTCTCCAAGAAATTTGGGATTATGTAAAATGCTCAAACCTAAGAATAATTGGTGTTTCTGAGGGATAAGAGGAAGTACAGAGTTTGGAGAACTTATTTGAGGAAATAATTGAAAATTTCCCTGGCCTTGCTAGAGATTTAAATATCCAAATACAAGAAGCTCAAAGAACTCCTGGGAGATTCACTGAACAAAGGACATCACCAAGGAATATAGACACCAGACTATCTAAAGTCAACATGAAGGAAAAAATCTAATAGCAGTGAGACAAAAGCATCAGGTAACCCATAAAGGAATAATGATCAGACTAACAGCAGACTTCTCCGCGGAAACTTTATAAGCCAGAAGGGACTGGGGTCCCATATTTAGTCTCTCTAAACTAAACAACTGTCAGCCAAGAATTTTGTATCCAGTGAAACTATGTTTCATAAATGAAGAAGTAAAGTCATTTTCAGACATACAAATGCTGAGGAAATTTGTTACTACCAGACAAGCCCTACAAGAAATGCTAAAATAATTTTATAAATCTTAAAACAGAAGATTGATACACACCAGAATAGAATCTTCTGAAAGCTCAAAACTCGCAGGGCCTAGAAAACAAAAATACAATGAAGAAAACAAAGTATCTAGGTAACAAATAACATGACGACTGGAACAGTACCTCACATCTCAATATTAACGTTGAATGTAAATGGCCTAAATGTTCCACTTAAAAGATACAGATTGGCAGAGTGGATCAAAAAAATCACAAACTGAATATCTGCTGCCATCAAGAGACCCACCTAACATGGAACGATTCATGCAAGCCCAAGGTAAAGGGGTGGAAAATGATATTCCACACAAATGAAAACCAAAAGTGAGCAGAAGTAGCTATTCTTACATCAGATGAAACAGAATTTAAAGAAACATCAGTGAAAAAGACAAAGAAGGTCATTATGTAATGATAAAAAATAAGTCCAACAAGAAGATATTATAATCCCCAATATAAAAACACCTAACACTGGAGATCCTAGATTCATAAAACAATTCATAAAACAATTACTACCAGATCTAAGAAATGAGATAGACAGCAACACAATAATAGTGGTGGACTTCAACTCTCTGCTAACAGCACTAGACAGATCATCAAAACAGAAAGTCAACAAAGAAACAATGGACTTAAACTACACTCTAGAACAAATGGCCCTAACAGATGTTTACAGAACATTCTACGCAAGAACTGCAGAATATACATTCTTCTTATCAGCACATGGAACATTATCCAAGGTAGACCATACGATAGGCCACAACACAAGTCTTACTAAAAAACTTCTATGGCTTCAGCACCCTTCCAGGGGAGTGAACGTTTTCTGTGTTGCTGGCATTCTAGGCACCACTGGAGTGTGGAAAAACAAAAAGCAACAACAAAACTCCTGCAGCCAGCTAAGTGTCTGCCCAAATGGTCTCCCAGTTTCGTGCTTGAAACCCAGGGCCCTGGTGGTGTAGGTATCCGAGGGAACCTCCTGGTCTGTGGGTGGTAAGGCACTGGGAAAAGTGTAGTATCTGGGCTGGAATGCACCATTCCTCAAGGTACAGTCCCTTATGGTTTCCCTTGGCTAGGGGAAGGAGTTCCCCAATCTCTTGTGTTTCCCGGGTGAGGCAATGCCCCATCCTGCTTTGGCTCACCCTCCATGGCCAACACCTACTGTCTAACCCATTCCAATGAGATGAACAGTGTACCTCAGCTGGAAATGTAGAAATCACCCACCTCTGCCCACTATCTAACCTGTCCCAATGAGATGAACAGCGTACCTCAGCTGGAAATGTAGAAATCATCCACCTCTGCCCACTGTCTAACCGTCCCAATGAGATGAGCAGTGTACCTCAGCTGGAAATGTAGAAATCACCCGCCTCTGCATTGATCTTGCTGGGAGCTGCAGGCCGGAACTGTTCCTCTGTGGCTATCTTGCCAGCCACCCCTCATGCCACTTTCATGAACTCTCACGTTTCCTGCAGGTCTCAGCATCCCTGAGGCTGGTGTAAAGAGGAATTGTTTCCAAAGCTAGTGCTGTTCCTGAAAAGGATGTGGTGAACATAATTTTCTGTACTTCATAACAATGAGAGGACAACAGTTCTCTAGAGATTTATCTGAGGCTCAGAGCCTTCTCTGGGTGCTAATGACTTTGTGTTCCAATATTCATAAATTGGATCTTGGTTGGATTATGAAGTCTCTTTTGAGGTGTACTTCATCTACGTGTTCTTTTAGACATTAGACTTCTAGATGGCCTTTCAACTTTAGTCCTCTTAATGAAAAAAGGGACCAGAGGTTGTTCTTTCAGATGCTTCCAGCTACTTACACCCATAATTGTAGCAGTCTCTTTTTTTTATTGTACAATGCTTAGCAATTTGGTTTTTAATCAAAACAGCACATTCAACTTTAGTGAGAATGGTGTGTCAGTGATCTGTTGTTAAATGGAAAGACTGCCGGATGAGTAGCAGGGATTATTAAAATCTGTACTGTTGTCTGAAATTCTGGCTGGAGTCCTGATTCAGAGTGATTATAAAGAATATTTATCAAGCTTTTCTGAGGGCTGCATTTTGTCTCTTGTTCATGGTTTTAGAAGGGAGTTCTTCTTGGGAGCATAATTATAGATAGTAAAACATGCATACAAAATATGTAACTTTTCTTTCTGCATATAGAAAGAAATATAGTAACTATATTTTCATATTATCATAAATTTCTAGTCAAGATAGAATTGTGAATTCTACCCCAAACACATGGAATTACAGATTAAGTATAAAAGACATGTAGAGGAACATCTCTATGGGCAGAAAATATCAAAGGTTTAACTGGATTTCAAAATGTGGATTTGCTGGGTTTTGGGCAAACATGCATATTGGGATTATAAGGGATTCACTGCTTAAAGTCCCCTGTTCTGGAAAGGAGACAGAAAGAGATTATTGTGAGTGATGACTACTAGAAGTCTGTGAGTTCAGGGAATTAGAATTTGGTCTCACCAGTAGAAACTGAACCTGCCTCCCACTGGTCCAGTGAGTGAACTGGTTTCTCCATATTTCTTCAAATTACTCTGGGGCAAAGACTGAATTATCAGTCTGGGTGCAGTCAACCTGGAATGGAAAAGAGTGAAGAGAGAGGAAGACAGACTGGGGAAGACAGAGAGTGAGAGCAAGTGAGCCAGAGCTTCCACTCAAAGAGTCTGAAACTCAAAATTCTACAATAAAGGAAGAAATCTTAAGCTAAAAATGATAGTAGAGTAAATCAACAATCAGATGAAAAATTAGTCCAGATTTTTAAATCAGCACAACGAATTCAACATCATAAAGCAGACTGACAATTTTAGCTATATTAAAAAGCCATGGCTGGGCATGGTAGCTCATGCCTGTAATCCCAGCACTTTGGGAGGCTGAGGCAAGCATATTGCCTGAGGTCAGGAGCTGGAGACCAGTCTGGCCAACATGGTGAAATCCCGTCTCTACTAAACACACACACACACACACACACACACACACACACACACACGCCAGGCATCCTGGCATGCGCCTGTAATCCCACTACTCAGGAGGCTGAGGCAGGGGAATCGCTTGAACCAGGGAGGTGGAGGTTGCAGTGAGCCGAGATCACACCACTGCACTCCAGCCTAGGTAACAGAGCAAGACTCTGCCTCAAAAAAAAAAAAAAAAGACAAAGACCATTCACAGCAACCCAAATGACAATGCTTTCAAATCTATAGTATTTTTTTCTTTGTAGAAGAATGATATAGCAAGAGCATTAAAATAAAGATATGCATCACAGCTAAAGGCAGCCTGGCCACAAGAGATCTAGAGTGACCAGGTGCAAACTCTAACTGTACTCTTTCTGATGGGTCATACCAGGATACATGTTAGCTCTCAGAGGGGAACCACTGACATGTGTATGAAATATCTCAGGAACAGGAATCCCCTAATGGAGTCTCAGATTGGGCTGCTTCTACTTTGCTGGTAAATTAGGCATATTATTTCCATATAACAAATCCCTATGGCAGAGCTCTTGTAGTATTCTTAATGAGACCAGGTTCAAATAATCTGTCTCACTATTATCAACAAACATGCTAACAAGCTCATATGCATTACTCCAAAACTCACTTTCTTACAAAGTAACACTATTAATCAATTCATTTCATACCTTGACCAGAGATTAATGTATGCAGGTAATTCAGCAAAACAGTTAAGGCCAGTTCTAAGCCAGCTGGAATTAATCCTTACCGCACAGCCACGACAAACAAACTGAAAAGACCGATGACAGAGTAGGAAAATGAATTACAACTTACACTGTAGATAAAAGGTGAATTTCCCTAACATATAAGGAATTTCTACAAATCATTATTGGAAAGACTAATAGCCCAATCGCAAAAAGTCAAAAGACATGGACAGATACACTACAGAAATGAAATCACTGCAACATAAAAATAAGCATATGAAAATATGTTCAACCTCATTCATGGTAAGGAATGTGCATATTGAAACTGCACTGAAAGGCCATTTCTCACCTATTATGTTGGGAAAGGTCAAAAGGTTTGAATAAACATTTTGTTGGGAAGCCTATCAGCTAACTAACCACTCCTTTTTTTTTTTTTTTTTTGAGATGGAGTCTTGCTCTGTCACCCAGGCTGTAGTGCAGTGGCACAATCTTGGCTCACAGCATCCTCCGCTGCCCAGGTTCAAGTTATTCCCCTGCCTCAGCCTCCTAAGTAGCTGGGACTACAGGCGCGCCATCATGCCTGGCTAATTTTTTTTGTATTTTAGTAGAGATGGGGTTTCACCATGTTGGCCAGGATGGTCTCAATCTCCTGACCTCATGATCTGCCCTCCTTGGCCTCCCAAAGTGCTGGGATTACAGGCATGAGCCATGGCACCTGACCACCACTCCTCTTAAAGCTGTGCAGAAAGTCCATTCTTGAAAGGGCATCTGAGCATCACATTTTATTGTCTACTACAGTCAGATGTCTCTAAGACAGGATTTTTGCATCCATAAGCTCTTATATCGAGTAATTTTCTTCATATATAAATCAGTCAGTGTCCTCTCATTGTTCCTAGTCACCCATATTAACATCTCTCTTCCTTGCTCCTTGCATTCAAGGTTTTTGCTGCACCTGCTAATCCCTTCACCCAGAATGCAAGAAATAGCAATGCCAATGAAAACTGATACAATGTCAGCTCAGCTAATTAAGTATTGACTATAAGTAAACATCTCCATTTTATAAAGTTAAAAAGATAAAAATAAAGATATTCTGGATAAAAGTTACAAGATGAGTAGTGTGGAATGGGTGTGTGTGTGTGTGCAATATTCAGTTTCTAATACTAATTGGGATAATGATCAAAATCTGAATACTTATTTCATTTTTTAAAATTAGCAGTAAAAATCCTTAAAGAACTACATGGGATTCATTTATTCACTCCCTCTTCAAATATTTATGGAGTGATTCTTTTCCAACAAGGTTGCTAGGTGTTGTTGGGAAATTTCAATGGAAAAGAGGCCACTTTTTCTTCAAGCAGCTTATGCTCTTGCCTGTAAGCGAAGTAAAATGTATACATAGATAAATCTCGAGCAGAAGTTGGAAATCTTTTTCTGTGAAGGGCCAAATATTAAATATTTTATGCTTTGCCAGACGTATGACAACTATTCAACTCTGCTGTTGTAGTGCAAAAATAGCCACAGGACAATATGTAAACAAATTGGTATGGTTGCATTCTTTAAATTAAAAAAAAAACTCTTCCTTGGAGAAAGTAACAATAAAACTTTATTTATAAACAGGTGGTGGGTTGAATTAGGTATATGGGCCGTAGTTTGTAGTTTGTTCACACTTGAAAAATATAAAATAATAATTCCATTTGAGAAATTTCAGTAAATAGGAATTTAGAGAAAGGAGAGCTTGCATCTACCTGGCAACAGTATGAAAGGACTTCGTGGGGTGATGACTTAACCTGGAACCTCATTGTTGTGTGTATAATATCAACACAACAAGGGGTATGGCAGGGAGAAAGATGAGGTTGAGGCAGGAAGAAAACTCTTGGTAGAGGAAAAATGTAAGCAAAAGTGTGGTGGAGTTGGTTAGCAAATGGGTGTGCAGTAGCAACTCAGTTTGTTTTAATGCAATAGCATGCATTAAGTAGAGTAATGGGAACATAGGTGGAAAGACAGGTTTCAGTCAGAGTTGGAAAGGCTTTACAACCAGGCAATAAAATGAATTTATTATGTAGTCAACTTGGGTAGGTTGATGGTGGGTCATTGAATCAGAGAGTGGAATTGCCATTCCTGCCTTAGAAAAGTTAATCTGGTGTTCCAGGGGAACTGAAGTTTAAACAAGTAGCAGAAATGCTTAAAGGGAAAGAATACAATATTGTGAATTTGACATTAGGTGCAGGACCTAATGGAAGGGGTCCATGTAAGTGTTGGACTCCAAGTCTAAGTTTCACTAGACTCCTGGAAAGTCTACCTCAGTGGGTTGTATTATGTAAGATGGCTCCAATAGTAGTCTTGGCAAGAGATAACAAGGAATTAAGGTGGAAATGGCAGAGGAAATTTGGAAGAAGGGACAAATATAACAATTTATGGAGGTATATGTTCAAGGCCTGGCAAATTATTGGACGCTGATGGTGAAAAGGAAGATACAAAGATAGGTCTAAGATTTACAGTCTAGAGGTAACAAGGAGGGTGGTGATGGCATACACAAAGATAATACGGGCCGGGTGCAGTGGCTCACGCCTATAATTCCAGCACTTTGGGAGGCCGAGGCGGGTGGATCGTGAGGTCAGGAGATCGAGACCATCCTGGTCAACATGGTGAAGCCCCATCTCTACTAAAAATACAAAAATTAGCTGGGCATGGTGGCACGCACCTGTAGTTCCAGGTACTCGGGAGGCTGAGGCAGGAGAATTGCTTGAACCCAGGAGGCGGAGGTTGCCATAAGCTGAGATCGCGCCATTGCACTTCAGCCTGGGTAACAAGAGCGAAACTCCGTCTCAAAAAAAAAAAAA